>OZ026630.1:14337135-14554635 GCA_964020975.1 Hermodice carunculata
ACACGATTTTCAAGGCACTATAAGTGAAAAAGAAATATTTTTCTCAAAATAAATATCATGTTCCATCAATGGTGGCCCAAGATTCTCTCGGTCTCTCTAGCTCATCTCTCTCTCTCGCTCTCTCTCTTCTCTCAGCGATCTCAGCTCTCTCTCTCTCTCTCTCTCTCTCTTCTCTCTCTCTCTCTCTCTCTCCTCTCTCTCTCTCTCTCTCTTCTCTCTCTCTCTCTCTCTCTCACTCTCTCTCTCTCTCTCTCTCTCTCTCTCTCTCCTCTCTCTCTCTCCCCTCCTTAAACACTTTTAAACCTTTCTGGAATGGTTAACAGCCATTTCACACACTTTCTCTACCTTATGGATGAAAATATTGAAATGGTTTGTAACCGTTTCAACCATTTGAAACCCTTTGTCGACCTTTTACAAACCCTTTGTCAACCTTTGCAAATTTTTTACAACCTCTACAAACCCCAGTACAACACTTTGCAACACAAAAAATGCATTTGGCTGTTTTTAGAAGTTTTAGAAGGGCTTAACTGTGTATATACACACACACACACACATATATATATATATATATATATATATATATATGGAGAGAGAGAGGTGTCTGTACATGTATGGAATTTAACTTTAATCAAATGTCTTTATAAAAACAAGTAGTGTGAGCACTATTTATTATATGACAGGCTTGAGGCTGCTTACAAATCCATGTATATGTTATATTGCTTTATTTTCTTTTGTTTCAGGGAGAGTAACCTGAAGGCCTGTGAGAAGCTGGTGTATGCAGGGTCATCCACCACCAGTGGTCAGCCACTGCTCAGTCCCCAGGCTCTAGTAGACAGCCGCACACAGCTGCACAACATGATGCAGAAACTGGAGCAGACCATTGTGGATGTTGTGAAGGACATAGGCCAGAAGAAACAGGTAGCACGCCACATATATTTTCACATTAATAGATTCAGACAGGGTAGCCTATTCAGCCAATGGTTCTTCCATGGAGCCCTGCATCATCAGTTACAGAGTTCATTTACATTTAATAATTGGTTTGGTGTAGGCAAGCAGGGCAGACTCTCTACCCTCCTTGGTGTAAGCTTGGAAGTTACTGTTCAGTCTCATTTAGTGTATTGTGTGATTTTACAGGATCATTTGAACTCTGAGTAGCTACTATATGCACAAAATTAAGTCTTGCTTAAAGTTGCGCAGATTTTTTTGATTTTTTTTAAAAACAAAATGGTAACTTGTATGTTGTTCATAGAATTTCAGAGCATCCATATTACAAGTTAAATGTCACAAATATCACCAGGTATGCAGTTATTCAAGTATGGTTGTGCTGCCTTCATGTCATTTTGGGCTGGGAAGATAAAAAAAGTAAAGCCTACCATCATCTGCACCTGCACCCTCATAAAATTGTATTAAAGGGACACAGCTGTTTTTGTACAGTATGTAAGGACTTTAGAGAAGCACCCTACAGTTAAGACTGTTTTCTGCTTTTTTGTAGATCCTGCAGACAGATTCTTTGCAAGCTACAGAACGTGAACTGTTTGTTTACTTCCACAACGATCCAGCCAAGCTGGAGAAAGCATTAGAAAAAATGTCAGCAAGATTACAAGCACTCCAAGTCACATGACATCATGTCTGAGGTGTGCTCCATCTACCATGTGAAACTACCTTTTGTATATTAGGATTTTAAATACAAACAATGAGATTTTTGTGCTCCTTATGATCAAATACATATGTTGGACATGTTTTGGCCAGCCATTGAGACTGCAGAGACAACTGATAGTGGAGACTGCATGCATAACAATAGAAAACTATTATGGGTGCAGCTGCTTTTTAAGTTTCCACTCCACTTCAGGTGACACAAACTAGTCAAAGCAAGAAATGGGAGTGAGTTACTATTTTACTTTGAGGAGGTCATGATGCACCTCCGTAAAGGCTAGTTTATGATGGCACACAAGTGACCTTAAACTTATTTTCCAACTTACCCAACAGTTTAGTAAATTTGAATAAATTTTCTACTGTTGCACTGCATATGCTGCTGAGAGGAATATATCCGATTGCCATGCCCACAATGATCAAGGTCAATGTTTGACTGTGCACATACTCACGCAGAACTTCCATTTATGCTGGCAAATGTCAGTCTTAATGCAAAGTCAGCTGAATACAGGGCAGTTACAGTCCTCCATGTCTTTCTTTTTAGCTCAGCTAATCTTCTGGTCCGAAATAAAGACATAATAGAAGTTCTTGGGGTAAAAATCATGGAGCGAAACATGCAGCATCCGGCGGTCATGGACATGAAAATGTTCACTTATTGGTGAAATCTCCATGCTTAAACTGAGAATGACTGGTATACACAGATAAGATTTACAGGCCAGTTTGTGAATTTTGGCAAAGTGTTTTGAAGAACTGGTGTGCATTCACGTTCAGCAATCGCCACTGACACAACAAATATTGATGCTGACATTCAAGCATGCTAGCGTGTTGTGTAAATAAATGATTAATACAATGTCGTTTATTGAGTTGAGTCAAATACTATGGTTAAGAGAAGAGGTCAATTGGCCTGTGAACTGTGACAGAGACCTATTGAAATTGCTGCCAAAAAGAATGGGCTTACACATTGAGAATACTTGTGCTGAATGCACAAGTAACATTTCATCCTATACATTCAGAATACCTGTACAGTAAAACCTCCCTATAACGAACACCCTTGGGACCGTAAAAAAGTGTTCAGTATGGTAAGGTGCTCCGTATCGGGAGGTTTGCTTACATTGAAAAATGGTGTTCAGTATAGAGAGGTGTTCGGTTAGAGAGGTTTTATTGCAATGTATAATACAAGTTACATTTAGGCGTATACATTAAGAATACTTGTATATTCACAGGTAGCATTTACACCTATACATGGTAAATAACTGGTCAAATCACAGGTGACATTTAGGCCTACATGTTATAAATAATTACAATCTCTGTTGATCTGTTCATACATGTATCAAATTAGTTTCTTGTGCAAGTTCCAATGGTAGGGCACTGTTATTATTGTGTTTGGTAGAGTTTGAGTCAGGCATGAATTATTCTCTGCTCTCTGTTCTCTTTGCATGTTCTTGAAACTGTTCTGTCCATTTTATCTTTAATTGTTTAACAGATATGCCCAGATTCACACTCATGTTCCCTGTAGTGCTGAAATTTAACTAGGTATGACTACTTCTGCACATGAGGTTGCACTGTACTTGCAAATATGTGTGGGTCTCTGTGCAGTTGCTTAAACAGCCAATTCTGTCAAGTTAGTTGGCATCAGTAGTTAAAAAGAAAATAGTTGCCAAGTTGCGTGTTAGTAAAGGTTTTGTGTGTTAGTGACCAAAGGTCACAGAGCTCATGACACCGCTCATGTCTGTCCGTCCGTAAACTTTTGCTTGTTAATGCGATAGCGTCCACAGTTTTCAAGTTAGCCCAATATAACTTTCAGGACTTCTAGGGTGTATGAAAATCTAGGCAGAGTTCAATATTGGTGGTGCCACCAACATTATGTAATATAGGGGTCAAAATGTGAAAATCTTGTGAACACTCTAGCATCTTTAATTTTTGGCGGATATTCACTAAATTTGGTGGGATTGTGGGGGAGGTGAAAGTCTAAGTTGGTAATGATACTTGTGGCGCCACCTATAATTTGACGGAAATTATGAGCCAAAATGTGTTCATAGATGTAAAATTGAATATTTGGAAAAGTAATCAAATTAGACTTGCCAAATTTATATGATATGTAGACCATGGCCAAAGGTAGAATGTTATGTAATATCAGTGAACTTGACCTATTTTTGTGAGGTCACCATACCTATAAAGTTGAATAGGTGATATTGTAATGGCAGGGTGTAGCTTGGACATCAATGGCAAAGAGAATTGAGCCTCCAGATCAAAATTGCACTTGATTACATAATACATAAAACTGTTCTTGGTGACCTACTTTTTTTGGGTCACTCTGACCCAGTAATTATGGATTTTGGCGCATGTCCAAGTTTATTGTTTTTCCTCAATAACTCGAAAAGTTTTTACCCGATTTGAACAAACAGACTATATATGGAAAGCTGGATGTCGGGCGCATATTTTGAACACTACCAATTTTTTCAATCTGAGGTATGGTCAAGGTCAAATTGCCAGTTTGAATATTGGAGTCATCTAGTAAATGCTCTGCACCCCACAATTCTTGAGATAGGCCCATGTAATGTTTTGGAGTTATAAAGTGTATAAAAATCTTTGTTGGTATCAATGTTGGTGGCGCAGCCTATAGTTTTATGTAATATACAGGTCAAAATGTGAAAATCTTGTGACAACAGTACTGTCCACAGTTTTCAAGTTAGCCCAATATAACTTTCATGACTGATAGGGGTATAAAAATATAGGTTATTTTCCATATTGGTGGCACCACCTACAATATTCTGCAACATAGGGGTCAAAATATGAAAATCTTGTGAACTCAATCATCTTTAATTTTTCGCAGATCTTTACCAAATTTGGTAGGATTGTAAAGGAGGTCAAAGTCTAAGTTGGTAATGATACTAGTGGTGCCACCTATTATTTAATGGAAAATATGAGCCAAAATGTGTTTTAAGATCTAAAATTCCATATCTCAAAAAGTAATTGGATAAGACTTGCCAAATTCATTGGATATATAGACAATGTCCAAAGCTAGAATCATATATAATATCAGTAACTGTGACCCAGCAGAGCATTATGCCCATAGGCCTCTTGTTTAGTGTTCATAGATTTAAATTATTGTAGTGATTCTGTTGTGGACACCATGCATTGAGTTGTGACTGGAAAGAATAATATAACTAGGAATGCGACCATTTATGGCCCAGCAGCTGAAGAGCTTGCACAAGAACTGGCTTTATAGAATGGGAGTATCAGGATGATTTTGAGGAAGAGAGAAATCCTGAGGTTGTTAAGGGGAAAGGAGAAAAAGAAGGATGTAAGTATCCAGAGGACACTCTGCACTGTGCCCAAGGCTTCTTGAGTGCATTGTCACAGTATATAACTGTTTTGGAAAGTGGGCAAGAGGCTTTTCAAAAGGGGCAAGCAGCTTTCCAAAAGGAAATGAGGGAGCTGCAAGCAACCTTGTTTGGGTAAAGCCTAGCAAATCAACCTACATGTGTTGTTGTTTGGGTTGTTTGGAAGTAGGTAGCATGTCCCCACACTTGGTTGGGTGACATGCTTTGGGAGGACCTGACCCAGCGAGGCAAGGTTGGTGTTATGGGGAAAAAATGTGCCTCAGGAATTCAGGGGTGGGCGGATAGGTGAGGACCATTCAGGAGGTTAAGTGCCTCTGTCACTCATGAACATGAGCCAACCCTAGACGTCTTGCAGTTAAATAAGTATGTTCTTCTAGAAGTCCAAAAGCTCATTGCAATGCGTAGTCTTGGTCCACATTATGGGGTCCATTGTCATGTAGGTTGAGTGAGCCATCCATGTATAGTGCAAGGGAGCTTAGGATGAATGGGCTCAAGAGCCAAACAACCATAACTAGGGTAAAAAGCCCAAATAAGAAAAATTGGAGACTGGAGAGTGAGATTTCTGGTGGGTACCCAAGAGGTGCTAGGGATGGCAGGGGGACAGCCTCTGGTGCCTCTTCAGGTCAGAGGGGAGCTCAACAGCCACTGAGTGTGGCAAAGCCCCTGCATTTCTGCCCATGGAGAATGATAATTACAAAGGTTGGTCCAGGGAGTTAGTGGGGGGGGGGGGGGGCGCATCATGGAACCCAGGATATAGAGAAGAGGAAGGTGACCCCTTTTCGTCCAGGGTCAGGAACAGTACAAATTTTGAGAATTGTGTCCCTACTTGGGTAGTGCAATCAAGAGACGTCAATGGGAGACTTGGGTACCTCTGGGGAGAAACCCGGGTGGAGGACAGGATAAAAATGACCCCCCTGAGGGTAATGTTGGTGGTGGGCCATGGTAGAATTAATAGATTTAGAGAGGGCAGCTGGGACAGGGAGAGTCCAGCGACAGCAGAAACTCCTCAAGCACCACCATCCAAACTGCCCAGGTGTGATGGATCAACTGTTTGTATAACATTCAAAGTTCCCTTGGAGCGGTACGCCCTGAGATATTGTTGGATGAAAAGGAAAAAATTAGACATATTAAATGAGTGTCTGCATGGGTCCACTATCTAATATCTTTGTTCACTGCCTGAGGTGACTGTTAATGTTACTAAGCATAAATTGGGCAATTGTTTTGGAATCTGAGATGCACCAAGCATATTGCATAAGAAAATCCAAGCGCTCAGGCAGGGCAAACAAACAATTCAAAAGTGTGTACAATAGATACACAAGTTGGTACCTTTGGTGTATCCAGCTGTTGATGGATTGGTGTAAGAGAAATTTGCTGTTGATGTTGTCCTTAAAGGCTCTAGGGACAAGGATGTAGCCTGCTTGGTCATGGTGCAAGGGCCAAAAACCATTGCAGAGGCAGAGGATATGGTTCGGGCACAGGAGTGCAAGTATGCCTTTATCCATGGAAACCCCAGGGATACTTCAGTGGGGAAACCCAGGATGAAGAAAGGAAGATTTAGTGAGGACATCTCAGACTCTCATGAAGAAATGACCCAACAGTTGGCACACCCCACCCATGAAATAGGACAAGTCTTTGATCTTAACACAGGAAGTATGGAGCAGGGTAATGCAGTTGTTGAGGACATATAGCCTAGGAATGGATCCTAGGAGCCTGCCACTTGTACGATTCTGCAGGTGGAATGAAGTCATTCTCCTTTATGGAGAGATCATGGCCTGCCAAGGCTAGGTCAAGGAGTGCTTCCCCTTTTTCCAGGAGTGGCCCAATAGGTGAACGGCTGTGTTACTTCGGCAATGGACTTCAACATAGAAGTGTGATTGCCCCAGTGCACGGGCTTATAGTCCCAGTTCATGACGGAAGTCAATAAACTTCCACAGGCCAAGACCCAGCCCCACTAGAGCTTTAACTCTTTCACTGCGGAAAGTAACTCCAGTTGAATTTCAGTGCAAATATGAAAAAATTGTGATATTTCATCAAATTTTCAAGAATACCCATAAGTTCATCTAAGTTTGTGATTGTGAATATGATTACTGCAATATAATGTTTATGTGGTGCATTTTGCTGGTACCATTTGCTTCACTTGCTACTTTATTATAATTTTTGCTAGCAGGATATAGTATATAAATGATGTTTTGTATTATCAAAATTCCTAGAATCTCATCAGTCAGTTGGGTTTTCCATGGGATAAATATGTGGTAAAAGAATTAAGGAATAAGGCCTCAAAAGCTGGCTAAGCTTTTCAGCAGCACCAGACCTCAAGAGTTGGTCAGCCACATGTGGTGATCATGTGCAGGCTTGTGAGTGGACTCAAGGAGGCAGACAGGCCCAGGAAGGGCTTAGAGGTCCGAGTCACAATGCTAAAGTTGCACGCAAGGGAGAAGCATTGCAGACTGACAAGTGGGATCCCAGAGAATCCCATGTCAAGGATTGTGATCTTGACACAGTGCAACAGGTAGAGGCATTCCAGATGGGTGAGTGGGACCCAGGAGAGTTTCATGTTAAGATCGTTAGTATTGAAGAAGTGTGCAAGGTTGGAGCACTCCCAACACAGGGGCAGGACCTTGGAGAGTGCCAAGAGGTGGCTCCTCCCCACGAGGTCCAAATCAGGTATTGATGGCCTCTACACGACTCTGTATGTCCACATTCTTGTAGCTAGGTGTCCACAATTGGCAATGATTGACACCAGGGCTCAGGCCACTCTCTTGTCTAAGGGTATGGGGAGGCGAATAGGAGTTCCATCCAAGGATCTCTTAGGCCTTAAGCAAGTCAACCTTCATGGCTTTAAAAGAGATGAATGTGTGCAAGGCAGGAAAGGAGTTGTTACCTTCAGGGTAGGGAGCTAAGAGATAGACTGGTCTGTGTTGGTGGTGCCCATTGAGGAGGAAATACTCCTGGGGCTAGACTTTGGTCGCCAGTGATGTGTTAATTAAGGCCAAAGGTTGCCTCTGGGTAGGTTCCCATGCAAGCAAAGACAGGCCAGACAGTGGAAACTATGAGTCAGGTGGTTGTTAAGGAACCAGTGACCTTAGAGCGTGATGGTGACAGTGTGATATGGGGACAAGCTTCAGGACTTGTCAGGAATGCTCCTGTGAGAGGATGTTCTTGTGGGAGGTGTTCTCACAGGGAGCCTCCAACATTCCTGTACAAGTGATTAACCTTACCGCAGACCCAGTGGCATTGAAAGCTGGCCCCTGTCGGGGGCCAGTTGACAGACGTAGACCTGATGGGAGGTGGGGAACACTCTAATGATGGAACCCAGTCTGACAGAGGGGTGAGCTCTACCAGTACACAGGTATATGGAGAATTGCGTCCTGAGACTGGCACTGACCCTCCATCTCTCTCTGAGAATGAACCACCATTCCAGCATGGGGATCAGGGAGAACTGCCACATCACAAGCAAAGTTCATATGCCTGGAGCAGTTAAGGGCTCTCAGTACAAGAAGCTCTGGCCCTCAAGGAACTAACTACTCAAGGAATTTCATGATGTCTTTGTAAAAGACAACACTGACCTTGGATGCTATGGTGGAGTCGAACACAGAACACCACTGACACTCTCCCAGCTAGGCAAGCACAGTGGCAGACCCCACTTAGTTTCAGGATGAGAAAGGAGCCCACCAGAGGAAAATGCTGAATTTGGGGATTGTGACTCTCTCTCTGCAGAAGAATAGTCATCCTCGGTGGTGATTGTCCATAAATGCAATGGGGTCATGCATTGCTGTGTGGACTACCACCATATGAATGACTTGACAGTGAAAGACGAGTTACCCACTACCAAAAATAGATGAGTGCCTCGACTCTCTAAGTAGGTCGCAATGGTTCTCCGCTCTGGAACTAAATAGTGGGTACTATCAAATTGAGGTTGATGAGCATGACAGACACAAAACAACCTTTGTCACACGTCAAGGGCTGTTTCAATATAACCGGATATTCTTTGGACAATGTATTGCCCCATCAACATTTCAACAAGCTATGAATCTTGTATTACTAAGTCAACAATGGCAGATTCCTCTCACCTATATAGATGATGTGATGGTGACCAGAAGTACCTTTTCTTAACATCTGGAAAGATTCAGACAGAAGCTAAAAAGTCTTCACTTCAAGAACCTAAAAATTGAAGGCCAAGAAGTTCCAGCTCTTTCAGGACTCTGTGGTTTTTCTTGGGCATGTGATGAATCGGGATGGAGTGCATATGAACCCAGCATACATTGAAAGTTATGCGGTCGTGAACTGGCCACAACCGCAAACTGTCCCAGAGTTAAAGGCTTTCTTTGGCCTCACCAATTACTACAGGTGATTTGTTTCCAAGTATGCCGACGTGGTTGTTTCACTGACCAGTCTGTTGATTAAGGACACCCTTTTTAATAGGGGAGAGATGCAGGAGGCTGCGTTCATGTCCCTTTGGAGAAGTTAGTCTCGGCACCAATCCTCACATACCTTCATGCATGAGAGATCGTCACTTGGGGGATTGTTTCATTATTATTATTATTTTATTGAGCCCCCAGAATTGGGGAAAGATAAAAGTACATGTACATCAAGATAAATAAACCATATTCACAAAGCACCATAACATAAATGAAAAGATACATAATATCACGTGGTGATGAATTATAAACAAGCAAATTCACTAGGTCAGAGAAACGACCAGATTAATATAACTGTACCATATTAAACAGTCCAACTAGAACCAAAGGAATGATAATGTATGTAAAAGCGCAATAGTGCTTTTCCCTCAATTAAAACTTCAACAGGATTTAGATAGGAGAAACGCCAGTTTGCCAAGTTCACCGTATGGGTTGTTAAAATTCTCATGAAATAGTATGTAGCGAAATGAATCTACATGCTGCCAGATGGCATAGAGTGCCCAATAGTCTATGCCAGCATCAGACTGAATAAGACCCAGCAGCTCTATTGGGTGACCCGCCAGGAACTTCTGGCAGTAGTTTAGTTCATGTGGCAATTCCGACACTACCTATTGGGGTGAAAGTTCGTTCTCTGGATGGACCATGGAAGTTTGACTTGGCTATTTTGATTCAAGTCACCAGAGAGGCAGTTGGCGATGTGGTTAGAGGCCATGAGTTAATTTGACTTCATCATATAGCACCGGCTGCGTGTTCAGCATGGCAATGCTGACTTGTTACATTGACTCAGCTTAGATGAACCACTTTGTGACATTTGACATAGGGAAGACCCTGGATGACCTGCCATGTGGTGGGTGTAACCACTGTGCGAAAGCCCATGAGGCATGGGCACAGTTCCTTGATGAGGTGGATGATATAGTGCCTCTGGCAAACCGCTCAGTTCATGAAGAGGAGGAAGACAAAGAGGCTGTGGAGGAGCCCTCGCCAGAGTCATGGCCTCCAGAGGCTAGCCACTCTAATTGGCTCCAAGGTAACATGCCCATGGAAATAAGTATGGCACAAGCTGAAAACCCTAACCTATGACACATGCTTATGTGGACGATGGAGTGCTGTCCATCCAAAGAGCAAATGGTCGGCTCTTCTCAACTTTAAATGTTACTGGCTGATGTGGACTCAGCTTGCCAAGAAAGATGGAGTGTTATACCCTTCTGGCAAGTGAGGCCACAAACTGCTTGTGGTCCCCAGCCAGTGGAGAAAAGACCTAGTTGTGAAGTGTCATGCTCCAGCTACTACATCAAGGACTTACCAAGACCCTCGCCAAGCTTCTCCTATTTTACTACTGGCCTGGAATGAGCTCAGATGTTGCTGATACAGTTAGGGCCTGTGTAAGAAGCTTTATCATAAGGCAAGGGCTCCCTGTGAAATCTGTCAGACTGGAGCACAGGTGGGTTGCACCCAACTAGATATTCTTGGCCCTCTCCCCACTAGTGACTTGGGGAACAAGTATGTGTTGGTGATAGTAGATCAACTTACCAACTGGGTTGGCTGCCTACTCTACAGCTACCAGACTTGTGTATGAACTTATTGCTCAGTTTGGCACGCCACAGGAGATACAGATGGATCCGGGTAGGAACATTGATGGGGAGCTCATCATGGAAGTGTTCAGGTTTTTAGAAGTGCAAAAGACAAGCACTGCACCCAATAGTCTGAGCTGTAATGGCCTAGTAGAGAGATTTAACCGCACCCTTCTCCAAATGGAGTGTTATGTGAACAAGAACCAACCTAATTGGGATAAACATCCGGCTGCTAGTGGTTGCCCTCTATGGCACCCCACATATTAGCATGGCCATAACACCTAACAAACTCATGCTTGGATGAGAAGTTTGCTCCAGCACATGAGGAAAGTATCCATTTTAGACGAGTTTTCATCATGGCCCCGCTTTATATGTAGTGCAGTCTGAACAAACAAGGGTTCACCACCATGATAGACTCAAAAAGTACTGCGGACAGGTTGTTCCCTCTTTGCTAAGGAGAGCATGGCAACGTTTCTTGGTAGAGCCAGCCTCGACAACCCAAGAATCACTTGAACATGACGAACTTGAGAGAGATGGCGGACACCAGAGTAGTGAGGTCCTAACAACTGCAGATGGGGCTGACCTGCCAGTGACGTTTGAGCCCCCTTCTGTGACAAGGGATCAAACGGGGTGCCAACAGTGAAGATGAGGGACTCTCAATGACACCTGCTCAAGTGTCCCAGAAGGGAGGGGCCATCTGGCTGCCTAGCCATTATCAATAGTCTCTTATCTCTCTACCATGACCAGCAAAAATTATCTTTGTTTTTAGTAATAGCTTTGGTCCAAATTAGCTAGTACTGTGAGCTAACGCTGCATCGCAGCGATTGGACCCCCGCTCTCTATTTGGCAACTGGCCTTTCTTTGTTGCTGGGTAGGTCACTCAATCCTCGGCTGTCTCACACGGTTCTGCCATCGGTTTGTTGTGCGTTGTTTTTCTGCAATCGTCCAGTTATACGGAAATAACATGGGCAATGGGTGTTCTGGTGTCGGGCCTTTACCCCCAACAAAATGTCTTGAACAAATTCTGTCAAATTTGGCTGGTGGTTCATAATCATCTGGTTTTTTCACTATATTGAACCACTCCCGTTGTTTCTGTGTTTCTTTGGAGGAAAACGGTGGAAAGCTACCCCTTTGCATCCAGGAGTATATATACAATTTACCCAGTTTTCTTGTGTCTGGCTTACAGTCAGGAACTTTGCAATTGTAGACTGTCATTGTAGCTTGTAAATAATGCCGTCACACGTTGTTATATAATGATCAACTTTGCATTGTCATATCCCTGTACTTTAACTATGGCGCAATATGGCTGCTATATTGAAATGACCTAACATGCCGCAAGGTGCACCGGAAAATGACCCTGGCGCTTTAGCGGCTACTGACAGTACTAGCTAATTTGGACCTTAGGTATTAGAAACAATGTGTAGGTTAGTTAAGGTTAATAATGTTTAATGAACTCTTGTTCTTATCTTTTATCTATTAGGATGAGTTAATTGGAAAGATGGAGGGTCACACCTTTTGTCTTGCTCCTTGGGAGGTTTAAGGCCATTGCTGTTTTGTGACCCTAACTGGATGAATCTGCACAGAAGTTCTGTGCAGTTATTTCAAGGGTTGCATCCAGGGTGCCTCTTTATTAGTGGATAGGAGTTCCCTGTGCAAGTGTCTTTATGTAGTTCTGCACATCATATAGAAGAGAACAACATGACCCATATTCATAAATTCCAAACCCAACAATGTCAGCAAAGAGATTCCAGAGTTATCAAAGCATCAACCTTCATCTTCCAATACCAATGTGAAGAAACAAATTTCACTCCTGACTTGAGACAGGCAGCATGGGTATTTTGTGCAAGTAGTGTGTCGGACAGAGCTTTGTGTGGGTACTTTTTAGCATTCATTGAGGCATCCTGTGAGGTTTTACATAATGTTTTTGGATATTTATTTCAAATATTTTTCTGCTAGGAGGAAACTCAGCAGGCATATAAAAGTGACCAGTACTTGTATTAGTGCAGGTGCCAGGGGCACGACTGCATGATACATTAACTCTCATAGCTCAGTGATGGGTAATTTTAGTTTGCTTGGTAAGATGTTTGTGCATCATGTAGCATAGGTCTGAATGTGTAACTACCCTATGCTACATTTTTAGCTGTTATATGGTGCAAAGTCCAGGCAAGTGAGCGTTGTGCCAACCCTGTCTCTTCTCTTCAGTCATTTTCCTGTGCAGCACGTTATGTTGGTTTGCAAATTGCGTGAAAGTTGAGCAGGGAAGCAGCAGTTCTAAAGTTTTAGATTCCCTCAGGCTGGCTTCTGGAAAGTGCAGGGTCCTTCAGTATACAGATGTCTAATTCACTTGGGCGAACACAAGGGCGGCAGAGGGGGTGGTGTAGTGAAAATGAGCATTGAAAAAAAAAGCTTTTGGGGGGAATGTAAAGGGGTGCCTCCCATCTCACAACCTGATGTGCTGTGTCAAACCACCTGCAGCCATTCTCATTGGTTGGTTGGGCCCTGCCAGAACAGAATCTCCTGGAAAACTAGTGAGGTTATGTCAAGGCACTGATAGCAAACTTGAAGATAAATTTATGGTTTCAGACCTGTGATTGTTTCTCAGTTCTTTTCGGGCATGCAGCAGATGCGGCAGTACTTGCTTCATTTTTCCAGAGTCTTGTAATGTCATTGATGGATCTAGAAACAGGGAAATTCTTACAAAGAATGTATTGCTAATAAACAAAAAATCTGAAGTCAAATTTAATGTTTAATGTACATTTTATTATCTTACAGGTGCTTGTAAATTGAATTCTGAATAACTGATGAATAATGTTTTCCACTGTACAGCATCTGCACATAGATAATACTTGGTGACATTTTGGTGACTACAAGACAGATTTGACCCAGGTTCTAGGTGGACAATACATCACCCACTAGTGAACATCACCACTTTAAACTGTACACCACATTTAATTAACTTAAAAGTTGTACTGTTGGTCATGTTTAATAGAAGCTACAAGACAAACAATCCCATCACTGGGTCTATTCTGAATGTGTGAATTGGGAACACTACTGAACTGAAAGTACATTTGGACCACACTTGCCTGAAGTGATTTTGACAACACATAAATCACACTAATTTACCTCCCATCTGTTTTCCCCCCTATTCTGTGCTTAGGGCTATGTTGCATTTAACAGTATTCTCAACTAATTTCTCCACCACTAAACCCACAGTGCTATAGCCTTTTACTTGTCATTTAAGAAAACATTGCCTTCCCATCAATTTTAGAGTATGTTCATGTACACTGTACATGTTTTTCCAGACGTTCCCAAATTGATCAAGAAAATTAAGAATGACAACTCTTCTAATCCACATTTTGACACCAACATATACAGTGATGTACTGAAAATTTCTGAACTTGTATCTAGTCTGTCCACAGTTACGATATAGCTACAGAAATACATGCACATGGAAGACCACATCCACAAGTCATATTTCTACCTCATTTTGCAATCTGACCTAAAGATTTTCAAATTTGCACAGTAAAGACAATTTTGATTTGAAACCTGTATTGTGCTTTCAGAGGAAACTTTCCAGTGCCACACAAGACAAGAACCATTTTCACAAAAAGTGGCGAGTCGTGGTGGTCAGATTCATCTTCTTTAGTTTACTTTTATGGCTCCATTTTTGTGAAAATGGCACATAAATGTAAACATTGAACTGTTAGTTATTTGTCTTTATATGACAAGGCAGTTCATCAAGTACTTAAACTGTGTGGACCATTTTCATAAGAGCAACAGTAAAGGCATGTAACCACCTTTTTATCATGTCCAAAAGTTTTTTTTTTTTTTTTTTTAAATGATATTCTGGATAAAGTTGAAAAACATAAAATCCTGGGGTTCTGTTTTGACCAGTATGTCTTGAGATGTACAAATTTCCAATATATGTAAAAAGTTGGCAGCAAATGAAGATATGGGATTTACCTTGTTCCTTGTCACACTTTTAAATTCTAAACACAGTCACTTTTCTGAATGATCACTTTTTTCCTTGAATAACCACAATCAAGAACAAAGCAATGCAATTGCCCATAATGTGTAGATTTTTAGTAATTGCATCATATTGCAAGTGTGAAACAACACTGCCAAGGCACCAGTATGGTTGAAGCAAGAACCAAACAGGCATAATCTGCTACTTGGAACAGAATACACAATGCTTTCTTACTAATGTGGAAAAACAAATTACAAGATTCTCAACCCCCCCCCCCCAAAAAAAAAAACAAACAAACAAACAAACAAGAGGGCCATGGTCCTAATGCTCTGCTAGCACTGTGGCTATATTGCGCACCTCTCCATTTCAAAGTTGCGAGTCCTCAAGTGGCTTCTGACCATATAACGCTTATGTGATTTTAGCCTCTTCTTTGTCCACCAGATGACACTTTGCTCCTCATGTAATCATAACTTATTTGTGCAATATCTGTGATGGATATTGTTATATGTGCCAAGACAACAATGAGTAAGTCCTTAGTGACCTTGGGACAGAAGATCAAGGTCATCCAGATTATGTAATATTAGGGGCCATAGGCATGGTGACCTTACAAAAATAGGTCAAGGTCACTGATATTACATAAAATTCTACCTCTGGACACTGTCTGTATATCCTATAAATTTGGCAAGTCCAATCCAATTACTTATCAAGATATGGAATTTTGTACCTTAAAACACATTTTGGTTCATAACTTCCATCAAATTATAGGTGCGCCCCTTGTATCATCAGCAACTTAGACTTTCACCTCCCCCACAATCCTACCAAATTTGGAGAAGATCTGGCAAAAATTATAGATACTACAGTGCTCACAAGATTTTCATATTTTGACCTGGATGTTGCGTAATATTGTAGGTAGCACCACCAATGGTGATAGGGACTTAGATTTTCATAGACCCTATAAGTCCTTAAAGTTATATTGGGTTAACTTGAAAACTGTGGATGGTACTGTGGACTCAAGATTTTCACATTTTGACCTGTATATTACATACTTAAGGTGGTGCCACAAACATTGATGTTGACAAAGATTTTTCCACACTTTATAACTCCCAAATGTTATTTGGGCCTATCTCAAAAATTCTCGGGTGCAGAGCATTGACAAGATGACCCCTGAATTCAAACTGTCCATTTGACCTCGACCTTCAACTCTGATTCAAAAAATTGTTTGCTTCAAAATATGCGCCCTACATCCAGCTTCCCACATATAGTCTGTTTCTTCAAATCGGGTAATAACTCTTCGAGTTACAGACAAAAAACAATAAACTTGGAAAAGTACCAAACTCCATAATTACTGGGTCACAGTGACCCAAAAAGTAGGTCACCATATACAGTTTTATATATTATGTAATCAAGGGCAATTGTGATCTGGAGACACAATTCTCTTTGCCATTGATGTCCAAGCTACACCCTGCCATTACAATATCACCTGTTCAATCTTACAGGCATGGTGACCTCACAAAAATAGGTCAAGGTCACTGATATTACATAAAATTCTACCTTTGGCCATGGTCTGTATATCCTCAAAATTTGGCTAATCCAATTACTTTTCCAAATATGGGATTTTACATCTTAGAACACATTTTGGCTGATAATTTCCATCAAATTATAAGTGGTATTAGCAACTTAAGACTTTGACCTCCCCAACAATCCCACCAAATTTGGTGAAGATGCACCAAAAATTAAAGATTCTACAGTGTTCACAGGATTTTCATATTTTGACCCTATATTACGTAATAGTGTAGGTGGCACCACCAATATCGAAAGGGGCCTAAATTTCCATACACCCTGTAAGTCCTGAAAGTTATATTGGCCTAACTTGAAAACTGGATGGTATCGCACTAGCAAGCAAAGTTTACAGACCAACAGACAGACAGGAGCAGTCGTGCAAGCTCTGTGACCTTTGGTCAGCAGAGCTAAAAAAAGTGAGCTATATATGCATAGAACAAGGAGAGTGTGGTGTGGCAGGTTCTTCTCAGCCAGCCTGTAAACTACATTTAGCCCTTGAGTATATACTGCTATCTGCCACAAACCATAATTTTATCTTTCTTGAATGCTTTTTATGCAGGACTTGATGGGGTGGGACAGTTTTCAGGTTCATGTATCCGGGGCTTTTTTGTTACATCATACATGTACAGGTTGTACCAGTGTTTCAGAAGTGCCAGGACAGTTGGGAGTTATCTTTGATTTAGCAAAAAATGTGTCCTGTGAAGCTGTAGGAAAAAAAAAACACTGGATTTTGGGTTCACTGTGTATTAGGGAATGTATATGGAAGGAAATATTCACATTCTGTGTAATTTAATACTATTTGGAGCAGTCTAGCTGCACTAATTTGAAATGACACTCTACCATGGTTCATAACCAAACAAATCTAACTAGGACACGAGCTATCAGGATGCTGTTAGTGTCTGGACACGGACAGAAAGCATCTTCAATATAGAGAGAAACATTTTTGCGATTCAAAAAGCCCCCCAAAAATGTTTGGTCATTTACAGTTCAAGTTGAATTGTTTCCCTGAAACAAGCGAGCCGGATGGTATATTTGAAGTAGTCTGTGCTTTGTCAATTAATGTAATTTATGATGTTGAAAACAAAGTTTAGGAATTAAAACTGCCACTTCCACCATTTCCTGGTGGTTAACCTTGGTTTTTTTTTCTTTTTTTTTTTTTTTGGGGGGGGGGGGGTGTAACCAAGAATAACAAAATTCAATACAGTGGCTGCGGAGACCTTGCTCTTTTTTGGACACAATCCACAAGATGCATTGTGTAAAAAAAAAATCTAGATTTGTATTGGTATGCAAGATTTGATATCCACAATACCAATATAAATTTTACTTAGCAATTTGTACACAAACTCAGAATTTTAGTTTGACTTGGAATTGTTGGATCAAGCCCTTTTAAAATCAATGTGCTGTTATTAAAGGTTTCCATTGACTCTCACAGCAAAAGCTACACTGATCTGAATTAAAAAAGAGCTACATTCTAATTCAATGTGAAGAGCCTATTCATTTCATTCAAGTGCCAGCTTGCCTCTAATTCCAAAGCAAAAAGGGAAAGTTGTTGACCCAGTCTCCAACTCAGCACTAAAGATAAACATTTTTCAGCCTGAAAGCCTTCTCAGCAAATAAGAACCTGAAATCCTTTTCATGGACTCTTGAACTTTGATCCGGTCGCAGATGTCCCTTTCTTTTCGCACCATACTTCTTACATTAATAATTATTGAACCCTTGTAGTCAGTATCTTTATACCAAACCTGAGAATAAACATGCAGATATTCACTACATGTATTTAATATCGGCCAATTGGCCTGTTCCAAACTTCACAAGGACATCAGGCTTTGGACAAAGCTGATTCAGAAACTAACTATACATTCCACTACATCTAAACTATATGAAGGGAAAACAAAGAAGCACAAGAACCAATGGAATGCATTGTGTTTGGTTTTATATTTGACATAAAAAGTCTACAAATAAAGAAGATAATGGCATGCACACATGCAGTGTTCACACTTAATATGACACGCAGGCAACCTGCATACTTTAATTTACCCAGTGAAATTCTCAGGCTGACCAAGTACTTGTATAACAGTATCACTACATTGATGGCTCGTCACAAAGACCACCTTCTGCAACAAAAATATTTTTTTATACATGCTTATCAAATAATGTATGCTAAGTTAAAATATGACAATCGGAGTTAACCTTGCTTTGAACCTCAAATTTCATAAAACGAACTGAAAGGTGGAACAATTTAAACACAATGGTCTTGCTAGGAATACAATGTACTTACATTGGTGGGATGTATTGAATACAAAGGAAAATTAATTCATTTTCACCCATTCACTTGATGGACTGCCAACAGATTATCAGATATGCTTGTACGCTAAATAAAATTTGTGTTTTAGTACATGAAATAAAGTGAAATAACGGCAAGCATGGTGGTACATGTACACATAAAAAACAGAGGGTTACTGGGCGTTGGAGCTGCATTTGCCACTGGAACACTTACGCTTCATCTCCTATACCATGTGTTAAATCAAACTGTGTGATGATCACCCCTACCCCACATTAATCTTGGTGTGAAGTATCAGCATCACATCACTTTCATCAATTTGTTGCATGCATACCTGATTTGGGTTCAAGACAAGACCAGATATTGCACCATATCCTTATATACATCACATATGTACACAGACAATCCTACACTTCTGAGCTTTCACAGCTTCTTGTCCTATACACACCAACATTACTATTATTCTGTACATTCCAGAGACTAACCTGTGCTGGCTTCCCTGGAATGTAAATGTATCATATATACATGGACAGCTCCCACTTCCAACATGCAAATGAATGTAGTAGTAGCACAAATTACAAATGCTGAAATACCATGAGGATGGCCACATTTATGTCCCTGTAGATTATAAATTTACTTGTGACCTTCACCTATTTTCCAATACTGCTGCAAGTTTCAGTTCAATTTTTATATGATATAAAGTCACATGATGTTTGAAGACACTGAAGCATAATGTTCACCAAGAACAAATAAAATTTGCAATTAATGTTAACTCAATTTTAATGACTGTGTGATCTTTCATTTTGTGTGAAATCAAGAGCTTGTTGCCAATCACTGTACCCATTTTCTGCCTTTTTAAATTTAACATGAAATGCTTTGGTTCTATTGAATAACTTACAAAAAATATCCATTGTCTGAAGCCTTCTGTCACTTATGCCATTCTTATTTGGACCTCCACCCCCCCCCCCCCCATATTAATTTAATAACTGAATGTCATTGGGGTCATATCTATTTTTGACCCCAATGTTCCCATGTCCCCAGTAAAACCTGCTATTTAATCCTTCTATTTGTGTTCATTTTCATGGTAAATGCTTCTGAAGACAGGCATAACTTTAATATCTCAGTGGTAAGATGAATTAATGTATCTGTGATGTGACAAATCTACTAACAGGAGTGTACTGGATGTATGCTGGTTACTAACTCGACAGGAATGTTCTGGCTGTATGCTAGTTCCTGATTCAACAGGAGTGTACTGGGTGCATGCTGGTTGCTATTTCAACCTTCCTGTACTGGTGTATGCTGGTTGAATGAAAGACAGCACAGTGTTATTGCATACCGTGGTGCCTCCCAGATTTGGAATGTTTTCATGCAATGTCTTCATGCAAAATTAAAATGCAGTGGCATTCTATGCTGCAATAGCAAAATCTTGTCATTATTTGCACTTTAGGGAGATAAAAGCATCAGTGGGTCTATTGTCTACTTGGTAGTACATGCACTAGTAACTATCCTTCAAAACAACCATTTCATTTTGTATAAATAACTAAACCAAAATTTAACAAATGTCATATTGCATGTTCAAAGACAATTCTTTGTCTTAGCCAATGTTTGAAAAAGTAGGCCTCCACATTTTCTTGTACTTGTCTTGAATTTTACAGCAATGTAAATGTACACCTTTCTGCCATCTGTATCAGGTATGATACAGGACCATGTCAAATAAGTGGAGGGCCACAGGATTATTATTATTATTATCATTACATGCCTGACACAGCAGTGGAGGCCAATCCCAGCTGGTGCTGCCTGGAACATAAATCTGTCACAAAATGCTTGCATCTGGTGATGAATCTGATATCCACATATAAACACCAAGATTTTGTGAAACTATGTTATAAATTTTTCTTGCCCCTATTGAATATGCGAGTGGCTGCTTACTGTGGGCATTATGTCCTCAGTAAACACCGACTGGGATTCACTGCAACCACAAAACTGTAAATTACACATTTTGCCAGATTATTTTACTCCCAATATGTACTGAATTATTCTTCCTGTGGACTGCTGCCATTTTTGTCTGCCACTCAACCGTTCTTTATTGACAAGCCAATCAAATACAACCAGCCAATGGTCCACTAACTGACATATTACTGAATAATCTCAACCTCTGCACTGACCTTGCATGGGAACACAACAGTTACTTTAAATCATTGGGGATTCCGATATTAAAAGCAAGAAAATTCCTTTTGCACGGTGCAATCAGTATTCAAAAGAAATGTCCTTTTAATTGTGCCACGCATACCATGGTTTTCAGATTCTGGTGTATCACAAAAAAATTTACCATGTCAAATGGTAAGACTAATTATATGAATTCAATACTTTTGTCTGTGACTTTACCCATGTTGCTGTCAGATACATAAAAACTTCCAAATAAATTGGACTAAAATATACTCAAAGACAATTCACACACAGATTGGCAATACCTTTATGTGGAACCAGCACAACGTGGTAGCCCTACACACTGTAATAATGACACAGCAGTTAATTAACCCTTTCCCCCAAGGACTAAGACTCAAGTCAACAGCTTTCCTTGGCACAGAATGGCCAGTGGTACCCAATGACCAGCCTGCATTGACAACAACTGTACAGATGGATATTGTCTAAATTTCTCCTTGAAAACGTTTGTCATATATGTTAAATCAATTCAAGAAATCATGTAAGCATACATTTAAATTTTACTTCCAGTAGTTTTCGTTAATTTAAGGGGAAAGGTTTAACACAACAGGTAATTAACCCCCAGACAACCACAAAGGCAATGAAAGAATCACAGAACACATCGATGCAACTATGTTGCATTTTAATAACTACCTAATTTTCAAAACAAGCATCTACTTTAACTTAGTTAGCACTTCAATTACCTACTTTATAAGGATTGGTAATAAACTCTTGATGGCTTGATGGATCAAATCCCAAGTGACCATGCAACATGTTTATGCAAGGTGAAACTGTGTGAAATAATATATATATATATATATATATATATATATATATATATATATAGCATCTATTACGATATTGGATATACCAACAGAAACATGATAAGTGTTTGTACATCGCCAAGCTCTGTTCTGACACTCCTTAATAAAATAATTCCAAACCAACAGGAACAAATAAAGGAATTGTCTTTTGCAGTAAAGTTTGTTTGAAGTATCACAACCTTAATATGCCAAGCTACCTCTACTGGGTAGGAGCAGGACATGAGCGGAATTCAATCACTCTATCAGATCCTCTTTCGACTATATTACAAATCCGCAAAACAGCATCTTCTATAACATTAGTTGGCATAAAACCATGCATGCATGGTGCCAACAGAATATATACAACATGTTCTAGTAAACATATACAAAGTTTAAAGAATTTATGGGAAAAAAGTGTCAACACTTGATTCCCCAGTATGTTTTTTATTTGCTGGCACAACGCATGTGCATTTCCGCATGAGTTGATGACACAAGCACCAGCAGTGTACCATGATGCCTTGCCTGCTTGTCTCTCCACGACCAGTATTAAAGCTGTAGAGTCATTTTGCTATTGAGGCATCATTAATACACTGAACTTTCCAGTCACAAAGCCATTTGTTTACGGGATTTTAAAAATCAAAACGTGTATTTCATATTTTAAGTTATCTGTCAACAATTGCAAGTTAACACCAAATAAAAATATGCAATATTTTTGTTTGTGCTTTTTGTTTTTTTTCTTGAGATTTGGGATGAAGAGTATATGTTGAAAGAAATGAAAAAGGTCTGTGTTCAGAAAGAAATAATCTTTCTAATACAAATGACATCTCCAGTTGAGTACACACATGTATGCATCATACAGCTCAGTCAAATTTGTTTGACATACAATAATCATCAGTCTTATAACCAGTTTATGACACGAATTACTGACCTAGGTCAGAATCTTTGGAGGTTTACGTTGTGCACAAGCTTCTATCAACAGACTTCAGTGAAGTCTTCATCATAATTCAGTCTTTTTTTAATTAAAAGTTGGCATTACTGTACATGTGTATATGCAATCTTAAAATCTCAATTGTAGTGATTCAAATGTGAGTTACATCACTCTGCACAGACTTGTTTATCCTCATTTGGTTAGACTGTTCTCTCCATGAAGCAGTACCTAACACTTGTACTTCTACTTACTAAGCTACAGCCTTTTTTGCCCATGAAATGTGTCACATTCAGTCATAATGTATAAAATTTAAATACAATGAATATACATATACATATGTATAATGACCTAGTTTGTAAGTTATCACTGATATAAGGATTGCATTCCACTCTTCTCAAATTCTGACCAGGCATCGTTGAGTTCAATGAAGATGCACCTGGCGAGGCCCTCCTCTGGGGTCCCTGTCAGCTGTAATAAAGAGAAAGGTGTAAACACAAGCTTAGAAAATCTATATTGCCAATGTTCCTTACAATAGGGTTACGCTTCAGCATTCCTTTTATTAAAGCACATGAGCTTTAAACCCATTGCACTTTTAATTTTACTTGAGCTACTTGCCTTAATAAGTATTTAAGGCAAACATGGTTTCAGGGCATTTTTCAACAGCCGATAAACCGAACAACTGCCCACAAGACGGTCTGAAGATTAAAATTCTGCCCATAAACCACACAAAACATACATATATATATATATATATATATATACATATATATACTTATAATCAAAAGTTCCCTGATACCATTGTATTTTACCTGTAGCATACAAGCAAACCTATGAAGTGTACAGGCTGCCACTGATGTAAAATTCAGGGAGTGTATTAAGACTGGCCAATCAGATGTTTTCTTTTGTGTTACCCTAGTAACACAACACAGTATGTATCAAAGCCCCATTGGAATAACATTGAGACCTTGACACCCTCCCTGATACGCTCCCTCAAAAATCATCCCATCATATCCTTTAGAATTTGTTACCCTAGCAACGCAAACAAATAAAATCCTCCATTTCTTCTGCACACTGACTTCTTTTCAATGGGAGAGGGTGCTCACTTCTCTGGCAAACAGAATTATGGACATGGAGTATTTAGCAGAGAAGAAAACCAGAAATTATGTTGAGGTGAATGAGTCTGATACTTCCAGATTACTGGAGAACAAAAAAATACAAACACATGGAAAAAAAACTGTCAATGATGTCAACAACTTTCACAAGTGGTTGCAGGGGAGGAATGAGCAGAGCTCCATTGTATGCATCCTTCCACCGGAGCTTGATGAATTACTAGCTATGCACATGTCTAGTGCAAGAAAGACTGACATGGGTGGGAACTTGGAAGACTATGAGCCACAATCTCTTACAAGTAAATTTAATAGCATTGCAAGGTGTTTTGTCAGCAAAGAAAAAAGAAATCAAATCCTTTGGATTCTGAAACCAATCAAAAATGGGTGACCCCATAACACCTGAGGATTTTGAGAAACTAAAAGAAACTGGACTTATTGGTACACGTAAGTAGATTACCCCTTCTTTACTCTCTTCGATCACTAATGTTTACATCCAGCACTTTACATTTTTACCAGATGTAGCGTTCCTGACAGGTCCTCGCACGGCACATCCCGGAACCTCAATGCATCCTTTCAAAGTTATCCAACATTTTGTATCGGTCTTTTAGAATTTCTTGCCACGAAACAACATTGACAAAAATATAAATAAAGCTTGTACATCTTTGAAATTTTTATTTTAAAGATTCTTGTTATACTATAAATGGATCCACAATGTTTAAAATGCTGTCAAAGCTTCATTTATAGCAAATTTGGACAGATAAACGGTGTCCATTTTAATCACTATTCCGTCAATGCAATGTGCCAACGTAATACGGCCTACACAGTGGCCACAGATCTGACAGTCGTATCACAGTCTATAAACTCGCTTAGTGTAATTCCTTTCCCTCTAGTCCATTCATTGGTATTGTAAAATCACTCTTTAATCCACTCTTTCCGCAATTTATCCATAATAACAAGGTCATTGTGCACAGGCCTTTCTCCGGTCAACCAACGTTCAAATTTGATGTAATCCCCTCTCTCATGAGGAGCACCAGTTCAGTAGCGGATAGTGTTATCTGACATCAGTGTTAAACATGAATTCTCACTATGAGGCCTGTTCATTTATATTTCATTTCACTGTTTTAAGATCACTTGAATCTGAGTTTTCTTGTCTGTTATTTGATGACATGAGCATATTACAGAACTTTTGACTATAAGTATTAGATGCATATGTGACCCCATGGTTAGATCCGTATCCTTCCCTGTATTTTTCCCCCTTGGAGCCTGTATACTCCCTCTGGGCTGTATCCTTCCCAGACCTGAAGGGTCGAGGGAGGATACAGCCCAGAGGGAGCATACAGGCTCTTGGTAGGGGAAAATACAAGGAAGGATACGGATCTAACCATGAGAAAACACACACACACATTGCAGGACCAGAAAAAATGCTATTACACTCTGGGCAAGTAAAATTCCAATCACGATGACTTCAGGGAAAAGCGAATTCCAACACTTATCATGTGGATAAAAGCAAGAATTGCATGGGTAGTGAAACCCCAGTCTTTCATGTCCCTAGCAGTGGGTGAGTTGAGAAGTCAACATCCATGCTTTTTGCATGCTTTACATATAAATACTTTTTACTTGTGTCCGTATACACTTCCTGTACGGTTACCATGAGGTGAGCACATCACTAATCATGTTAACTTTTTCCTGGTCCAAGTAAGACTGAGTCAATACCTTCCCTTGGCACAAGTTTGGTGCAATGTGCCCACCCCGTGCCCAGGAAAGCTATTAACCAAGGGTGTGCCATGATGAAAGGTCCTGCAGACAAATCTCAACACAAATGTTTTCCAGTAATGAGAAATTTAGATAAAAACATTGAGGCAGATGAAAATTTACATCTGAGTGCTTTCAGGCAATTTGAGTGGAAAAGGGTGAACTGAACATTAGCCTAACAATCTCTTCAAAACATCTTCAGAAAGTCTGACAACATGTTTCAATACACACATTGTTTAATAACCTATCTTCTAACATCACAATACTTCTACTTTTCTTAAATTTTGCTCTGCATTTTTAAATACTTCTGCATATATATTTCTTAAGTGGAATGGTCTGGGGGGGGGGGGTGTCTGTAAAAAATTCAGAAATGATATGCCAATCTCACAGTGAAAAAGTCATACCTTGTCAGGGTGAACAGATAGTACAGCTTTCTTGTAGAATTTCTTCACCTGGTCTGGTGTCACAAGCTGATGCATGCCAATAGGTTTCCAGCGAGTTTCACCTTCCCACAGTACCTTCTCCAGACTGCACAGTAATGCACGAAGATTCCGCTCCTTCCCCTCAGTCCATTCTCTGACCTGTAACAGCATCAAGTCTTTAGTACATCTTTCATAACCAACTGGCAAAAGTCACTGATATTATGTATCTGCTTGCATGTCTTCCGTGTAGGAATATGCAGCTGCTTTTAAACCAGAAATATTAAACTTTTGACTATACGTGTTCTAGACAGTTGACATATATAACTGTACATGAAACAAAAATTGTCAATATTTTGCGATGCAAAAATTTTTGATGAGCAAACCTTCAATGATTAGATAAAATTAAAAGCAAGAGGCCCATGGGTCTAATGCTCTGACGAACATTGCCAAAAATCATTTCCTGAAATGCATTCCTTCCATAACCCTGAGAAATTAGTGACAGTCATCCAATTGTTCACTTTATTCTTTATCAACATATTGAATTTAGTGTCCTTTTTTTAAGTGCTTTTATAATGACCTTAAAAATAGGTCAGTCACACAACATATTACCAAATTTGACCATTTGTCTCACATATATTTGGTGTCAATTTTGCAGATCCATCTCAATTTATTAGCACAATAATGAATTTCATGTTTTGATACCTATAACATTAGTTCCACTAATTACGACAAGTGGCACTACAATGACTCGATGTCCTAGACTTTTGTCTGTATAATGTGCCTGTAATGGCATATGGCTATATGAACGCAACTTAACTCTTACAAAAAATTATAATACTTAATTTCACAAAATTCCTTCCCTCCATGACCTTGAGAAAATAGGTCAAGGTCATCCACATTACACAATATCGTATTTCCCTTTTATCTATAGGTGGTGCCACCAATGTTGTTCAGGTTTGATGTACATGTAATTGCCTCCAGAATATTTCCACCAAATTTCATAAGGATCCACTGAAAATCAAACACACCAGAACACTTCAATATTTTTCACTTTTTGGCCCCTGTATTCTGTAATCCACTAGGTGGTGCCACCAATAACAACAGGAACTTAGATTTTCATTCATTTAATATGTCCAAAAAATTTCTGCAGCTAACTTGAAAGCAGTGGACTGTGTCTCATCCACAAGCAAAAGTTTACAGCTAGACAGAGGGACACACATGAATGATTGCACAAGTTCTGCAATCTCTGGTCAGAACAGGTCAAAATGACTATTAACCCTTAATGTATCTGGGTCCAGGTCCTCCAGCTGCTGCTCCTTTCTCATTTCTTTGATTGTCTTTGGCTCGTTCTGTTTGCTTGTGAACTGATGCCCTCCCAGAAGATCTTCAAATGTATCTGTGGCTATTTTGGGCTTTGGACCTGACAAAAACATGTGAATCATTATTTTATTTGTCAATCTAAAAACAATATATCACATAATTTAACCTGAGCACAAAAAACTTCCAGCTATTGGATATGTACACATACATGTGTCTACTGTAGGACACTCGCCATTCACTGCTTAGTAAGATTTACATGTTTCAAATACCACATCCCATTAAATGGCCATCACATTTCATTACTTGTTAGGATACTAAGGAGAACAGGAATTTTGATACAAACATGTATTTTTAACCTAACATCATACGTTAAATATGAAACAATGTAACAGTTATGCAGCATGTGACAACACTAACCAAATGGCTTTCTGACCCCACGGTCTGAGCGGTCACCTATTACGCTGGAAGTCTTGGGCTGTGGCTGTGGCTGTGGTTGGGCTTGAGGCTGACTACCACCTGCAACCACAACATAAGAAACCAATATATCAATGAAAAACTCAGGCTCAAATATTTTATCTTCTCTCTGTAACAAAGTCACACAAAATCAAGTACAAAAATGTGGCATATCATGGGTACATTTATTCAATTACAGTGGTCTCTGCATCTTAAAATAGACGCGAAATTTACCCTGCCCTTTTTCTGTGATATATACATCATGCTTTGACGGTTTATGGCATATTACTTCAATTTTGACCACAAATCTTCAGTATGTGAGCTGAATTCCAAGAAAGTATATCAAAAGCAGTATTTTCACCATAATTTAGATACACTTATCAAATTTGTTTTCAGTTTTGCATGAACATACACTATTTTACCAAGAACCTTACTTTTGAGGTGCCCTTACGGTCCATACCCACATTGACAAGTTGCCCTTTTCAGATCAAACTGCCCTGCCCTTGTGAAAACCTGCAGAGACCACTGAGTTACGACAAAAAGACTGGATTCCATGATTTCTAATGTGTAAATGAAGCAATTAGGCATAAAACTATTACACCTCGAACTTCATTTTCCTTCACACAGGTTGTTTTGCTCCAAAATTGTGGTAAAAATTGAATGCAATCCCCCAATATGGATGCCCCATATAGGCAGTTTGTTGGATGAGCAGACTGCTGTGTAGGAGGGAAGGCCTTCATTCTATTTTAGCAGTGCACTGTTGTGCCATCTGATGAGTGAGAAATTATTGTGCTTGCAAAATAGCACTAACACGGAGCTATCCTCTCATTATGCAGTGGATCTTATTTGCACATATACCATAGGATTCCCTTCTGGTCTCTCAATGACTTCAGCATCATCTGATAGCTATCAATAATTGTCTTGAATAAGAACCACGGCCTTCCCTGCTTACAAACTCTGTGCCTATGGCATATCTCTACTACATGATTGCATCAATTTTCACTCCAATTTGGGGGCAAAAGAAGTTGTATTGATTTTAAATTCAAAATCATTTACCAGGGATTACCATCAAAGTGCTACAAGAGTCCACAAGTGATACACAGACATATTGCTCCATTGTGAACACAGGAAACTTAGGCTGCCTGTGCTGCAGGAGTAAATTTGGATGCTGCAAGCATTCTGACAAATGCTCAGTCCTGCTTACAACAAACCTTTCACAGTTTTCCCTGGGGTGGGAGTGGAGGCTGGGGTGAAGATAAAAGTACTGTTCTATGCCTGTTCTTTATCCCTACACTCTAGTAGTAAAACATTATATATTTCAGAACCGCTTCATTGTAAAATACATGTACTGACCTCCAAACGCTGATTGCTTGGCTTGGTGTTTGGGGCTCTGCTGCCAAGCTGGCTGACTGCCACCCATTGGTGATCTGGCTCCACCCATTGTGCTACCCATAGAACCACCCATAGGAGACTTGGCTCCTCCTAGTCCACTGCCCATGCCTCCCATGGGCCCGCCTCCCATGGGCCCGCCTCCCATGGGCCCGCCCATTGGAGACTTTTGGTTCTGTGATGGGAAGCCCTTGTTTCCAAAGGATGGATTACTACTGCTCTTGAAGCCACCTAAACTACCTGCAATACATAAAACAAGATTGTGATGAGTTCCATAGAATAAGCATCTCTCTGTCTGACAAATGGTGACCGATCAAATGATCTGTCTGCACAATGTATATGATCTGTACTAAAAACTGCTAAATGGTGATTGTAATAAAAGCCTACATGTGGACAACAAGTTGCTCATTGTTCAAATCAACCAGATGAGTGAATCCTCATACAATGTCACTAAGAACCATTACCAACTTACTTTCATTAGAATTGCATTTACACATACAACCAAACAGTAGTCACTGGGCAGACAAGTTTCTCCCAGGCCCGAGCTTATCTTAACCAAGTAATCCTTATTGCCTAATGATGATCAGGTTTCAGTGACACCCTCATCCTGCTTGATTTACAATATGACATAAGAGAGCCAGAGACCTTGTATTGGACATTATTATTTGAATCTGTGCCCCCTTTTGTAACGTCCAAACTGAAGCACATTACACATAGGAAACCTTCACACTACACATGAATTTGTTTACTTCCACACAGTGACATTAACACAAGTGCAGCAAATGTTATAGGTCAACCTTTAATTGAACTGACAAATAATTTAATTACACATAATCTATGTCAGAATAGCTAATTTTCTCATGGGGAAAAAAAAACCTCCAGATTGGTTGTCAATTGAGAGCTAAACAATGGTTTGGTGACTTGCAAGGAGAAATTTGTGTGTAGATGGAACACTCCCATATTTCTTATAGGCTCCGAAACATGTTCTGAGTAGTTACCGGCTGAAGACCCTTCAATTTATTTGGGCTAATACAGCCTATGTCAAAATTCTACAGAAGAACGTGTGCAATATGGACAATAGTACTTCCACATGTATATAGGTTAGACAGTGACAGGTTAGCTTATGGAGAGTAAAGAGTTCAGACTGTGGAATATGGTAATGACTACTACGAAGTGATTCTGGACAAAAATACAATTACATGTGGCCATATACAATGTATACGCAATACTAAAAAAAAAAAAAAAAACTGGTATGAAGTCTTTAACTTACCCAGGTCTGCAAAAGGATCAGCTTTTGCAGAAGGTATTGGACCAAAGCCACCATTAGCCTGAGCTGCAGCGCCCCCTGCCAGAGTGCCGCCACTGGGCACACGGGGAATGCTCCCTGCTGCTCCTACACTTAAGTTGCTGGTATTCCAGCTGCCCATTAAGTCAGGCTCACTGCTTGCATTTGTGTTTGGCTTGCTCTCCATGAATGCCAGAAAGTCGTCCTCCTTGCGTGCAGGCTTGGTGGAGCTAGCAGCGCTGTTGGCAGTGGAGGACATACCACCCTGGAATGGATCAAAGCCACCAAAGGGCGCCGACTGACTCTGTGCAGCATGCTGTGTAGCTGATTGTGACTGGAATGGATCAAAGGGCTTTTGGCTGGGCTGATGACTCTGGCCACCTGCTGGAGGCCCTGATTGGAATAAGTCGTCCAGCCCACCACCCAACAAATTTTGACTGGAACACGAATTCTGGCCATCAGAAAGTAAGTCAAAGTTTGAAGGCTCAGGTCCTCCCATGTCTAACAAACTTACACCTGGATCAGGCATTACATTTTGTGACTGGATACCATCCATGTTCAACAAGTCTGCAGTGGGCTCTGGGCTAGGCTGAACATTCTGCCTTGCCTCAAACACTCCTTCAGTATAGTGACCTTTAACTTGTCCATTGACCTTATCTAAACCTCCAGCTCTCTCAGTAGACAATGCTGCAAATTCATCCTCTAGTGTTTCACTGTCAACTCGTTTCCTGCCATCTGTCTCTTCATCAGTGTCCAACAAACTTTCACCAGCATCAGTCCATTCTATGTTATCAAAGAAATTACTGCCTCCTACTTTTTTAATGGCTGGAGGTGGAGGTCGTTCAGGTGGCTGTTTCTTTGGCTTCTGTCCATGGTCATCATGCCAGGTGGTCTGAGACTCATGTGCTGGTGATTGGTTCTCTGTGGGTGTATTTTCTTGACTTTGATCAGAATTCTGGCTTGAGCTGCGACTTATTTTTCGCTTTGCTTTGTCTGATACACCTGCAACACCAGAAGTGGGAGGATAATCATTTGTTCTGTCTTGGAGTTGTGGGTGGGGATCTTCTCTGGGCCTGTCCTTGTCTCAATACATGTAAATGCTGCTTAACTATTAAAGGTACATATCCAGTATATGCATATTCTTGGCTCACATTAAAAAATAGTCAAGCATCTGAATATTTTATGTAGTCTATATCAACACTCATCATTTATTTAAAACTCTGCAAAATGTGTTTCTCTTAACAACCCAATTGAATTACTGGTGTCTGCTGTCAGTATCATTCAGTATCATGATGGTTTATACGTAGCACAAAGTTCTTAGGAGACTACTGTGCTTCCAACACTGACAAATAAAATAATATATAAACATTGAAATACAAAGTTAATGAGAAAAAAAAACAAACACAAACACACAGACACACACACAAAAAAAAACCAAAAGAACAAAATGAAAAGATGGTTTGCTGCATAGCAAATCAGTGTATGTGTCTTCGAAGCTTTCAGATGCATACTGGTCCATAACATAGGAGTAGAAGTTGGAATGGCATCTCTATCTATTATAACTTTGAAATTATTCAAGTTTTAAAATTTTCAATGGTGCTATTTAGCATAATTTAATTGTGACAACTTTTGGTTTAATTCATTACATGCGCAATGGTCAACAAACCCCTAGCAGAAGTTGGAATGACATCCCTATCTATTGAAGTTTTGAAGCTATTCAAGATTAAACATTTCAAATGCTGCTAATTAGCATAATTTAAATTGCTACAACTTTTGTTTCCAATTCATTAGATGCGCAATGGTCAATAACCTATTGGTAGAAGTTGGAATAACATCTCTATATATTATAGCTTTGAAGATATTAAAGTTTGAAAATTTCAAATGCTGCTAACTGGCATAATTCAAATTGCTACAACTTTTGTTTTAGATTCATTACATGCGCAATGGTCAATAACCAACTAGTAGAAGTTGAAATGACATCTCTATCTATAATAGTTTTGAAGCTATTCAAGATTTAAAGTTTTAAATGCCGCTACTTAGCAAAATTTAAATTGCTATAACTTTTGTTTTACATTCATTAGATGCACAATGGTCAATAACCCTCTGGTAGAAGTTGGAATGACATCTCTATCTATTATACTTCTGAAGATATTCAAATCAAGATTTAAAATTTCAAATGCCCCTAATTTGCATAATTTTAAACATCTTAATTCCTCTGCATGAAAAGGCCCAACTCCTTGTATGGAGGTACAATCATACCAAGTTTGGAGTTTCTATGTATTACAGTGTCAGAGAGAGAGAGAGAGAGAGAGAGAGAGAGAGAGAGAGAGAGAGAGAGAGAGAGAGAGAGAGAGAGAGAGAGAGAGAGAGAGAGAGAGAGAGAGAGAGAGAGAGAGAGAGAGAGAGAGAGAGAGAGAGAGAGAGAGAGAGAGAGAGAGAGAGAGAGAGAGAGAGAGAGAGAGAGAGAGAGAGAGAGAGAGAGAGAGAGAGAGAGAAGAGGCTGAGAAATGTGCACAGAGAGAGAGAGAGAGAAGAAAAAAATTTAGGAAAAACATTAAAGTGTGTCAACCCACACACTTTAATTCTGTTAACTTCTCTGGCAACATTAGCACAGCAAAGCCAACTGTGAGAGCAACTATTCCTCATCTGAGCTGTAACCTTGGTGCACCAACATACCAAAATCTGCCACTACTTGTTGTTGTTCTTCTCTTGTGGTAAACAGGATCTTTGGGTTGAGGCTTTTGGCAGAGAAACCTTCCCAAGCATTGGACTGGTCAGGTCTTGGTCTATCCTTTGGAGATACAATCAGGTCCAGTGTGACACAGAACAGATCTTGATACTTGTCTGGTGTGTCAGTGTAGTCTAGCTCAGCTCTGAATGATATAAACAGAAAAGTGAATGCTTAACCATATCTGCATTATTCCTTCCTTTCCTGTTTTCATCTCTTTCATGTTTTCTCCTTGTAAATTCTCTTTTTGCCAACTACTTTGAAATTAGGAAGGCATGTTCTTGAGATTTAAAGCTTATTCAAACTGTATTGAATTCTGTGGATGTTAAAGCTTTGGTTACAGTCAGTTAAAGGGTGTCTGGCCTACCATGCAATGCACACACAGTGGCATTAGCATAAGCAGCTTATTCCAGCTGCACAATTCAAACATTCCCTTTTTTAATATGGTCTGCTCACACTTTTGCCTATTTTATCCCAAAATGGCCACAAATAACGTTTGAGGCAGAAAATAAAGTCAATTACAGCATAGGCCAACATGTAACATCTGACACGCACATAAGGATTGCCTCGTGCTTCACTTTCTTCTTACATTTCTCAATTTTTGTTCTTTGCTGTTAGGACATACTCTAGTCACATACTCATCTTCCTTCAAATTAACTTTGAACATATCAATTCTTTGCATAAGTCATGTACCACACACTCTCTTTCATAATCAACATTATGACTTTTATATGCCTTAACATAAATGAAATACCATTTCAATGGACTTGTGTCAGTACATCACTAATGATAAATGTCTACATCTATTTTGGGGGGGGGGGGGGGGGGGGGGCAGAGGGGCAAATCGAATTTCAAGCCAAACGTCCAAAGCACATTTACGTCAGAATCTGCCAAAAATATACACAATCAATGATTTTCCAATCTTAAGATCTGATTATTTCTGAAGCATCATTTACCTTTGTTGCATTATTTCAGCACCACTTTATCTTGTACAAAACACACATCGAATGCTGTGGTCCAGAAATTAAATCCATCCATCAAATAGGTCTGACTCACGAGCATATGAGCATTGTACTCACCTGTTCTGATATATTATTATTATTACAACATGAAGTCCACACCTATTTGATTTTTTTTTTCTGAATACAATAATGTCATCATATACCATAAACTAAATTCTTTCATGGCCTTATCCCATCACAAAACGAACACTCCTTGGCTGTTCAAATATACAGCTCATGGATGTGTGGTTTGTCACTATGTAAGCTTTTGCAGACATTAGAACATTATCACCTACTTTGTTAATTTCATCTGTTTACTGTCTTGTGGCACAAAGCCTGTATGAAACTGGAACTGGAACATCTTCATTGAGGTTATCTGAAACATCAAATCAAACTTTTCTATGAGCGTGTATCACCAGTGCAATCAAACTTTAACATGTAAACAAATGGGTCTGTGCATCTAAGTCACAGAAATCAAAGAGTCAATCATGCTTCATAAGGTGTACTCTTTTTATATTTATGTTTACTTAATGCTTCATTCAATACCACTCAACTGCACACATTCTTTTCAATTTGCATAAATGTCAGGAACAATGACACGGACCACTTCCCGCACACAATCCGTCTTTGCAAACATGTCTCTTTCTGACTGAACTTAAATATAATAAGAGATCCCTACACATACGGCCCCACCATATCACTGTGACCCAGATGCCTGACCTAGTGACCTACTTCTTGTGGATGACACACCCTTAAATCTCAATGTGTGTGTGTGAAGTTTCATGGTTCTCACTCTAAGGGCAAAAATTACAGCTCTGACATGGAATGTCATGGATGGACAGACACATGCCTGCACACATGGAAGAAATTGGGGGGGGGGAGAGGGAGCATAACTATAGGCTTGACACAATGTTATATGGGTACATCACTTTTGACCCAGATACTTGACCTAGTGACCTATTATTTGTTCTTAATACATCCTTGTCTCCAGATACATACATGTGTAAAGTTTCATGGATATTAGCTAAATATAAAAGGAATTATAACCCACACACAATATGAGAAGGCTCCATCATGGTGACCTAACTGTTTGTGTATGACACACCCTTGTCTCCACATACACAAGGGTGCCAAGTTTCGTGATTGTAAGCCTAATGACGAGAGTTATAGCCCAGATACAAAGTCTAATGGATGGACACATGCACGCCCACACAAATAAAGCTATTACCATATGCTCCTCCATCAGGAGGGAGGCATAATTACATATTCCATGTGTCAGCATGGTAGAATCAACATCTGGACTGAAAATACTGTGTACAGTCTAAATTTACATGAAAATTTGTGAATTAGGAGGCCTCATAACATAACCAGTCATTGTAAAGATATATTTAAATCTCAATATCCATGACAAACATATATTTTTCCCCTTACACTGAATTAATAACTACAACATGGATGGCCACAGAATATTATAGATCAAGTCTCCCTTCATAAAAGACAAAATCCACATTCATGCATCACATTTCATGTCAACACAACTTGCATAGCAAAGTGTCGTAAATGCTTATAGTCATCACCCAATCATATTGTACCCCTGCACACTCTGCACACTGGGAGTAAATCTGCCCCCTGGTACAGTGCAATCATGCCTGTACAATCCACAAACAATATGATGGCAGTCAGGTATGCCTAGCTGTACCAATCAGCCAGCCTGTAACACTCATCTGGCAAAAGAACGTGTTTTGACCAATCACATTTCACATTACAAACCATCCAATAAGTGTGACCAATCCAAATGCATTTAATTTATGATAAACAGGTAATGATCTGTTTCACTATGTATCAGTACAGATCATGCCATAACAGTCTACAAATAAATACAATGTAACTGCATACCTTTCCCTGCACCTTTCCACCAAATGTTGACCTGGCATGATACACCATGATTGTGACATCCCCACTGACAGACGTGTTCAGTGGTATGGTGGCCTTGCAATCTTCCACGGAGAAACCCCTGCCATCAATACAAATATTTTTTTTAAAAACTTCTTGCAGTTTCAGATAAAAAACACACTTCACACATTTCTATGAAGCTGCTCAAAATAATGAATGGTCTTTACAAAGTCAGACTTAAGTTCTACCATATCCTGCACAATTTATAATTCACTATGCACATCAGACTTTCTAAAGTTGCATTCTTAGTTTTCTATCATATATTGAGTTCCCTCTTGACAACACTGATGAATGGGTCCATGGAGTAGATTGTGTTATAGCAAGACCACCCTACAGCAAGAGACATTTAACTTATTCCTTACCAGTCCCTGATTTTTGCGTATATCTACCTAGATTCAAGACCACAACTGCATATTTAAATTCTTCATGAAAAGAGCTTTCGTTTAAGTATCACCATGCCTATAGTCTTAAATCAGTGGTTCTGGCACTGCCTGGCAAGTCATGCTGCAGCTGCCGCAAGCGCCGCTGCAGCATGACTTGCCAGGCAGTACCAGAACCACTGACCAAGGCCTATCACCACAGTTTGGAATGAGTTAACATGGAAGCATTTAGGAAAAGTACCTCAGTGGAAGCCAAGGGACCCACCACCTTATGTCAGAATCCACCTTGTAATAATGGACCTTATAAAGAGGGAACACAGTATGTCATTGGCATGTACAGAAGTACCTGCAAATTTAAGACCACTGCCATGAGAGACCACCTGGCTTTTGTGACCACATTCCTGATAGCACAACAGTCTAGATTCTTTATAAATTTACCTCCAAGTTAAGATCATCTGTTATATGTGACCATTTGGTCTTAAATGGCAGGTACCACTGTAATAAAAGAATTCGACCAAAAGGACTGATGACAGTGCAACTAAGTATCATGCTAGAACAAGCAGGACCCCTGCCATGAGCCATGGTAGGAAGGGACTCAAGAAGGTCTACCTGTACACACTAATTATGTTAAAAGTTTCATAATGTGCCCTTCTCTGGATACAAAAATAGCTTAGTTTGAATTTTGTATTAAATTCAACAATTTGAGAAGTACATGAACCCTTCTCATGATGTTATACACCAGTTTTGAGAAATCTACTTTCAAAACTCATGCTTGTTAATCTTTGGATAAAAAGTTTATAACTTTGTTCATGTACGCTAAAAACTGTCCACATTACCTCATTTTTTCATATTCTTGGGATGTTGATAAAATACGCTCTTCACCAATGTACACTTCCACAAATGGTCTACATCCATTTCTGTAGCAAGAAAGAAAGGAGATGGCAACATAACATCTGCATGATCAATCACAAGAATTATATGATCACAAACAGCAAAGCCATTTATACAATGACATAGATTTTTATCCTCACTACACAATTTATATCATTACCTTCAAGGGGGCAGACACTTTGATGCACACACACACTCCCATGACTATTTGCACTGTTTTCTACAGTGGTGAATGCACATAACAAAAGCAATGTCGAGCAAAGACAGGCATTCCATGGTAAATATATACTTTAATTTCATATTATAATGCTGTACATGCTGCCAAAGTTATGGGGTCTCCATCTCACAGATATATAAACACACCTACTCTGCATATGCTTTGTTGACCAGATAGTGTTTCAAGGGAACTTAACGAAAAGTAATTTTCTTTACATGACTTTTCATGAGTGAGTGTCATATTCCACAGTTTTGTTTTGAAAACCCGTGACTTTTCAACACTTCCCAACACCATACGAACCTTGTGAATATCACTAATGAGCTTTTTTTCCCCCTCAAATCTACACCACACAATTTATGTATCTTCTCAATGGTGAAATATGCCAGTGATCATTTTTCACATGTTTGAAATATGAAAAAAAATACATGTTGTGTATCTGCACTCACTTCAGCTTGTTAAAGAGTGGTACCGGAGACAGACTGAGTGAGACCAGCATGACAGGCCTGGTATGGGGCACCACCGACTCCTCATGCACCATCTGACACATGTACTTAATGTACCTGTAAAAAAAATATCATACTCCAATCACAAACTACATATGTAGTCCAGCATGCTACACCAGTAGGTCTCCATGCCTTGCACCAGCAGAGATTTACTGAATGCTGGCATTACTCTATTATCACTCACACATGTATATCAATGACAACAAATGTGAGTTGTACCAACATGGTGTCCGTAGTGGAGTAATACTGGCCATGTCATGCCATCTAACATACATATAGAGTGCTTAACTTTTAAATTAGACCATCAACATTGTGTTCAGACATATGTGAAATACTAACAGTGAAAATTTATTTTAGCAGTTGACCATAAAGCTAACAAAGGCAGGTCTCAGGTCAGCATGGAACTTGGGAACCAGTATTAAAACATACTGGAAGAAATGACAAAATAAAATATTGAATCATTCTACCCCTGTTCCTGCTACTTCAAATACACAGGGCAAAAATAAATGTGTACAAATGACAAGGAAAAACTATAAATCTTAGAATAAACGATTCCTTCCTTCAATGGACTGAACCTTAAAGTGACAGTATACAGGTCCTACTGCCATCTGCCTACCGTTTCTGTGAAGGTGTAATGCCAGGTGGCAGTCTCCTGGCGGTGAACAGGTGCATGGCTGATGAGGGGTTGTCAAATAGTCGTACAAAGCACATGAATGATCCAACAACTGTAGCAGATATAGCCTTCCCATCCTGTAAGCAAAATCATTCTTTATTATTATAACTCGGCTGTAAGTCTAGTCTTCTACTTGGCTGAGTGGATGTGTAACAGTTTTGACCATCAACCAACGAGAAATTTACTGTCATACACTTCACATTTTTGCCACTTGGGGGCACTACATTCTTGACCTGGCCTTGATTTTATTCATTTGTTGTTCTTTAGTATAAAAAAGGAAATGGTGACCTTGCCTCTGTGGGACAGGAAGACGAGTAAACCTGAAGGATGGACTGTCAACCCTCAGCTTTACTTCAGGTGACAGAGCATCCCTCACATTTACAGTCCTTCCTGTCCCATGGAGGCAAGGGCACCATTTCATTTCAGTTGCAGTTACATGTACCACAGATGCCACCTGATGGTCATTTCTAACATTATTACCTATCCCAAACCATTTGTCAACATGTAAATGTAAAAGAAGCACACAAACATGACACTTTTCTAGGTACATGTAATGATATATTGAGAAAAATGAACAGATACCTCATTGCCTTTTAAGAGGATATTTCTTCAAAGTTTGTGTGCCTGTTTTTCATATAAATTAGAAGAAAAAAAAACAAACATAAACAAAACCTCCCCAAGAAAACCAACATCTGGGAAGTGATATTTTTTTTCTCTTAAACACCACGCAAGAAATTCTGCTATGAACATAAGTCTGCTCTAATTGTTAATAACTTGACCATGAGACCTCTCCCAACTAGATGATCCCAAGGATGGATGTCCCCTGCCACATCATGTGTTGTGAAGATACCACAGTATAAAATAGACACAAGTCATAATAAGAGGCAAATGGCTGTTCACATGAAAGAAGTATGGTCAAAATTGGTTAGGATCATCCTACTGTAATCAGTAATACTTGCTTTGAAAGGTGCCATGATACTAATTGCCCCAAATAAATATGTATTGGGTGACCATGACCTTAAAATTATAACAAGATCATCCAAAATAAGGTATACATAAAACCTTTATGGAATGATTCTTTGGTACAAAATGAAATGCCTAGCTGTAATAGAAATGGAAAAAAAAAGTGTGCTGCAAAATACACTTTCAGGAGCCCTATGACCTTGAAAAGAGGTCAAGGTCAACAACAAAGCATGGGCCATATGCCCTAAAGAGGATACATCTTTGGTGTAAATTTCTTATTTCTTATTTTTACTTGAAATGGTTTATGGACTACAGGATGGACACGACAGACATGATGGACACACAGACTGACAGCCCCTATCCCAACGATTTCTGTGTCCCCCTACACCACCTTCAGTGGTGGGGAACAACAACTGACTTACCAGACAGTGCACAACACACATATTCTTAGGATTCTGCCTCAACCACAGGTGCATGTTCTTACAGATGGCAAACAAGTTGTGAAGATTGGGTGCTTTCCTGGGATTCCACCCACACTCTGATACCTGTACAACACAAAAATATTGAAGACAACAATAAACAATTATAACTAGACATGCGTTAAACGTAAGCATTGACTGTAGGAGTCTGCCATTTGCTCAAATTAGGTCATGGTGACACCAAAATTTAATCAGTTCATCTTGCCAGGTAAGGTAAGCATATTGCCAAATTTGAGCAAAATACATGGAGGCATTCTGTAGATATCAAGGTAATGAGAATGTGCACATCCAGGTGGACCTCACGAGAGATGGACAACCCAAAAACAGAAAGGGTTCCCCAATGGCGCGGACCATTAATAAAAACATGTTATAAAACATTCTCTGTATAAACTTGTCTTCACATTTTCACAGTCTGACCTCACACTCACTAAAATATCATTAAAATACATTTGTAAGGACTTATCTACTCAATTGCATGCTTTGATAACATGTCTGCTGCTGGAATTCATGAGATGATTTATACCCAGTTTGTATTTAAAGTGTCTGTAAACATTTTGCACGGATATTAGTAATGTGTACAGAAATTGTTGTCATTATCATTTTAATGCCACAAATCATGTATTACATGTTTATGAATGAGGGATTTGATCAGTGCTTTAGTACATTGTGTGTTTAGTACATTTACTCACCCGATTTTGAAATTTTGTGACTCTATAGGTCCTCTGCGAGAGGTTATATACAGCATATGCCCCTGGGTGACGCCCATCAAGGAATGCTCGTACATCATCTATGTGGTTCTTGATGGCAGATTCTACCCCTTCAGCTGGGTATGACATCACTGCAGACATGATATTGATTTCATACATTATTCAATCATCCACATATATGCACAGCAGCTGATGTCTACCTAGAAATTGAAAACTAAGGCAATATTCTATCAAATGACATGGTATAATCATTTACCAGTTCAGTGACCACAACTGACTCCACAGATGTAAACTGTTGTCTTACTCTTTTCTATTAAATTTTATATTAACAGAAAATATTTTACTGTGAAATGTGGGTAAGACCTATCATGACTGCATGCCCCAGGTCAATAGCTTTGCTTGGATTGGCCTCATTGCATCCAACCCATGCCATACCAGGCTATCTACTCAGTGTTATTCTGATCAAGAATTAATTTTATGTCTCATGCATCAACAAGGAAAGGATGGGATTTCCCTCCATTGACCCCAATCCTGGTTTTAAATTCACCAGAAACAAAAATGAGCATTATTAAATGTCTAATTTAATCTACCTGTATTGATACAGCAATCATATTTAGATCTCACATTGGCTGAAAACTGCTTTAACTTTTTGCAGCATAGTTTACAACAAATACTTAGCATTATACTATTCCTGATTATTATAGGCACCAGACTATGGCAAGCTTTCCTCCAGATATTAATTTTTGGGCATGTAGATATTAGGAATAAAATCTAAAAGAGTCAGAACTATTGGCAGAGTCTGTATCAACCTTTCTCCAGAACAAATTTTTCATTTTGGTGTTCTGAATCAACAATTCTAAAGTATACAAGAACAGGCAAATTTCTAGGGCACAAAATTGTACCCATTTTACCCTCTGGCAGAAATTGTGTACAGGTGCAGGAAGCAGTTGTACATTGCATGTACATGTGGTGCCTCCAAATATCAAGAGTGATATTGTCCTTTACCTGCCAATCTGCTGGTCATGTAGCTGAAGTCCAATTCTGCTTTGTTGATGGTCCTGAAAACAAGATACCAATTTCTATCATGTCCACATCTAGTTTATGTTACCATTCATGAGCTATGCCATACGTGCTTCACAAATAGCTACATATACTGAAACTTACACTTGCAACAACAAAGGACCTTCACACAGCTGTAACAAGACAGTATCTATTTTATCCTAAGGCAAAGGCTTTCAGTGCTTTAAGAGAGCATATTATACTCCATACAAGAGACACAAGAGCAATATTGTCAAAAGTGTACACTGATAAAATATTAATGTACAATGTAAGACCAGGTTGCTGCAGACACAGAGCTAAATTATAGGTATTGTCTAGAACCACTTCCTAGTCATCATTACCCTATAATTTGACACAAAAGGGTGAAACAGTGATCAATGTGTTGGTTGTGTGTTGATGCACTCAAAGATGTAGAGTCTCTGTTGGGGGGGGGAGGGGAGGGAGGGGGAGGGAGAGAGAGAGAGAGAGAGAGAGAGAGAGAGAGAGAGAGAGAGAGAGAGAGAGAGAGAGAGAGAGAGAGAGAGAGAGAGAGAGAGAGAGAGAGAGAGAGAGAGAGAGAGAGAGAGAGAGAGAGAGAGAGAGAGAGAGAGAGAGAGAGAGAGAGAGAGAGAGAGAGCAGTCTCCGTTTTCCAAATTTTGAAAGAACCTTCTTTTAGAACCTGACCAGTGACCACCCAAAATCAACCCAAAGAGCACTAATGCATGCAGAAATTTTACAATTCAGATATATAAAACCCAGCTATTTTGCAGGCAGACTGGTAAAATGATTTGTTTTTTTTTTTAAAAAGTCAAAATATGTTTATAATACCAATGAATGAGTAAACATATGACACAGGGCACCAAGATGAAATGGGGTCTAATAAGTTTCCATCAGTCATGTTTTAATTTAAATTACGGATGGGAATTCAAAGTAATAGTGCATTGTTGGGCAGGTGGTGCAACCATCAAACCCCCTTTGAAAGACCACCTGCTTTATGTGACCACTTCTTAAATGGCACTCAGGGTGGTCTCTCAAAGGAGGGACTACTGTTACTTTTGTTAGTTGGCCAAATCAGTCTTTGTGTTAACCCCCAAATGGGGGTATGGTACCCTTTCAAAACCTGAAATACCATCTGAGAAAATTCTAAAGGGTCACAAGTCTTGTTTATTTACATATAAAATCTGTGAAAATCTAGTCTTCTCAACCCTGAATTTCCCTTATTGTGACCCCTTGAAAAAAAATTAACCCAAAACACTGCAAATACAAATTTGAAATCATTGGGGAATGTACAACTTAGTGACTGGTGAATATTTTGACAAGATAATTTACGGACCTGGTAAACTGTAATTTGTTAATGTTTCATCACTTGGCTCACCCTGTGGCAGTGGTAAGCTAAACTGTAATCTCACCAATTTTCACCTCAAGACCAATTTGTTCCATATTGCGTTACTGCATGAGTGAGCGACAGCAAGCGAGTGCAGTAACATGATATCATACCTGTGTGCACAAAGCATATGCAAAGACAAATATGTGATCATCTATATTTACACATTGCACTCCACAAACATTCTATATGTACACACGTCCTCTTACAATTGTCCCACAGCATGTGATGCAAGTGAGGTCAACTTCCATACATCTGCACTGCTAGCATCAAACTGTTAATAAACTTACGCTGACACAGTGTCCATAACTTTGTTAGATACATCTTTGACATTCTTGACCAGGTTGGCAGCCCCACCCCGAAGAGAGCTGAAGAGTGTACTAGCTGTGGTCGACTGTTGCTGGCCCACAGAGTGACTGGGACTGCTGTGGTTCTCACTTGCCACTGGCCGTGGCACTGGCTCTGCTGCAAATGGACACAACCATAATTATCTACAGTTTGGTATTGTATAAAATTAACTTGTGTGCAAAATATTTGCTGTGAACACACACACACATCTATAATAAGATTAAGATCACAGATCATGTCTGTATAGCATTGTCTCTTGCAGAAACCACACAGTGTCATTTATTATTTGGAACTGTATATACATTGTATTGAAACGTCTTACTGTATATTTGAGGGCCTTGGGGGAGATTAGTCAGGATTCACTAACCCAGTCACCCTCGTGAAATAAAGTTATATATATATATATATAGTGTACAGTGGGACTTGCTCTAAAGACCAACTTGAGTCCACTTTTCTTACAAATTTATTTGTAATTTAACACACCTTCAATATGAGACCACTTTCTGATGGCAGTTGGGGTGGTCTTAAATAGCAGATACTGTTGTACCAGCAAACTGGATTATCTAATTCAATTATTTTTCAAGATATGGAATTTTGTATTTTTCAAAACATTTTAACTCATAATTTCCGTCAAATTATAGATGGCACCACTAGTATCATAAACAACTGAGATTTTGACCTTTTCTACAGTCCCACTTAATTTCATGAAAATCCATGAAAAGTTAAGGATGCAGGATTGGTCAAGATTTTCACACTTTGACCTGCATAATACATAACACTGCAAGTGGCACCACCAACATTGATGTAAACAATGATGTTCATACACTTTATAACTTCTAAACGTTATATGGCCCTAAAAAAATTGTGGGGTGCAAGGCATTCATGAGGTGACCGCTTTGATGTCCAAGCTACAACCTCCCATCACAAGATCACCTCTTTTAACTTTAGAGGCATGGCAACCTCACAAAAATAGGTCACAAGGTCACTGATACCACATAACATTCTAGCATTGGACATGGTCTATATATCCTATAAATTCGGCAAGTCTAATTCAATTAATTTTCCAGATATAGAATTTTATATCTTAAAACACATTTGGGCTGATAATTTCCATCAAATTATAGGTGGCACCACTAATATCATTAGCAACATAAGACTTTGACCTCCCCCACAATCCCACCAAATTTTGTGAAGATCCACCGTAAATTAAAGATGCTAGCGTGTTTACAAGATTTTCACATTTTGACCCCTATATTGCATGATATTGTAGGTGGTGCCACCAATATCAAAAGGGACCTAGATTTTCATACACCCTGTTGCAGAGCCGAAAAAATGTTGCATGAACAGCCTGCCGTCAGCTGATCTTGACATTTGCCTACAATAAGTCCCATCCTAGTATTGCGGTGGCCAGAATTGCTCCAATATGATTTTGATTTTAAAACAACTGGCCAAGTGGTTTTCCAAAACAAAACCTTCCTAAGATTATGTCCAAAATAAAAACATACAAAAAATCATTACAAAGCTAAAAATCACAGGAGCACGATCATTTGAAGAAATTACATAGATACCTACCAAAATTACATCCTAACCAAGTTGAAAATGAATCTGGTTGATGGTTTTGGAGATGTTGAAAATATGAACTAGAAAAGGTGATTTGCTGCATAGCAAATCAGTGTATGCATCTTTAAAGCATATTGGTATGGCAATATACAACTATATGGGGAGAAACTAAATTGCCCCCCTTTTCACAGCTGCTACACATGTTTTAGGGTCACTCCAGTTATACCCCAACAATAACTACAATCATTAAGAAAATAAAAACATTTTTTATTGTATGTCTCATTACATATTTGAGTAATACCCTTCCCCAGCCCCAGTTCTATTTATCGATAAACTGGACAGAGGTTGGTCACTAGGACAAGCTATGACATGATTATGGATGCCCGCTCCCATAAAGGAACTTGGGAGTCACATGCACCCGTAAACAATATGTAACATGCAGCCGTTGAAATCTTCAGTTCCTGATGAGCCACACTACCGGCGAAAACGGTCGAACGGCATGAAAGTGAAGCCATACCTTTGCTCGTATTTTCAATATACAACTAGTCCATAACAGCAGTAGAAGTTGGAATGGCATCTCTATCTATTATAGCTTTGAAGTTACTCAAGATTTAAAATTTCTAATGCTAATAAGCATGATTTAAATTGCTACAATTTTTGTTTTTAATTCATTAGATGTGCAATGGACAACAACGCCATAGTAGAAGTTGAAATGACATCTCTATCTTTTATAGTGTTGAAGATATTCAAGTTGAAAATTTTGAATTCTGCTAATTAGCATAATTTAAGTTGCTCTAACTTTTGTTTTTAGTTCATGAGCTGCACAATGGTCAACAACCCCCTAGTAGAAGTTGGAATGACAGCTCTATCCGTTATAGTTTTGAAGATACTCATAATTGAAAATTTCAAATGCTACTAATTAGCATAATCTAAATTGCTACAACTTTTGTTTTAGATTCAATACATGCACAGTGGTCAATAACCCACTAGTAGAAGTTGAAATGACATCTCTATCTATATGTGTTGAAGCTATTCAAGATATAAAGTTTCAAATGCTGCTAATTAGCATAATTTAAATTGCTACAACTTTTGTTTTAAATTCATTACATGTGCAATGGTCCATAACCCTCTAGTACAAGTTGGAACAACATCTCTATTTATTATACTTTTGAAGATATTCCAAATTTAAAATTTAAAATGCCCCCAATTTGCATAATTTTTATCCTTATATGGAGGTACAATCATGCCAAGTTTGGAGTTTCTAGGTATAAAAGTGTCAGAGAAAAGTGTCGGAAAAATTCACTGGTAAAAGAGCAAGAAACAAGTTAATGAGTATTGCAGAGCAATACATAGTCCCCCGCTCGTCGCCCACGAGGTTGAATGGACTACTATATAGGGGTGTGACTTAGATGAAAAAAAAAAATTAAAAGTATGGCACATTCTTAGATTAAGCTTCACATTTGTGTAAAATTTCATTAATCTAAGTAAAAGGACAAAAAAGTTATGGCCCGGAAAAGATTTTGAATGGATTTCACAGTGACCTAGATATTTGACCTAGTGACCTACTTTTGCCATGTGACACAACAACTCCCCAGGTAGTATTAAAATAATAAATTTGGTAGCTGTAGGTATTATAGTAAGGGAAATATGGCATGGACAAGGTTTTACATGGAGTTTACACTGTGACCTAGATATTTGACCTAGTGACCTAGTTTTGCGTCGTGACACACTTTTAGGTCACAATACATTATCAGTAAACTTTTATAACAAGAAGTCAAAATTTGTTAAGAATTACAGTAAGGACATGAAAATACTGTACATTTATGTATTACTGTGACCCAAATATTTGACGGACGGACGGACACACGGACGGTGCCCATTACCATATCCCCTCTAAGGTCTACCCACCATAAAAAAAATCAAAGGGCTGGCGTCAATAATTTAGAAGATATGGCCCGGACAAAATTTGTATTGTATCTTGAGCTTGCTTAATGAACTTCGTTAATTAATTAATTAATGGAAGTAATTAGCCACAGAAAACAATGCGTATGCACACCTACTACCTAAGGTCTACACACCACAAAAAATTCAAAGGGCTAGCATTAATAGTTTAGAAGATATGGCCCGGACAAAATTTGTCTTGCTTAACGAACTTTGTTAAATAATTAATTAATGCAAGTAATTAGCCACACAAAACAATGCCTATGCACACCTACTACCTATGGTCTATCCACCACAAAAAATTCAAAGGGCTAGCATTAATAGTTTAGAAGATATGGCCCAGACAAAATTTGTCTTGCTTAACGAACTTTGTTAAATAATTAATTAATGCAAGTAATTAGCCACACAAAACAATGCCTATGCACAGCTACTACCTAAGGTCTACCCACCATAAAAAAATTGAAGAGGTAGCATTAATATAGGGAAGATATGTGCCGGACAAAATTTGTTTCTGTATATTTACATATCGATCGGTGACCCAAATATTTGACCTAGTGACCTAGTTTTGCTTTATGACACTTTCTTAGACTAAGCTTCACATTTGTGTAACATTTCATGACTCTAAGTAAAAGGACAAAAAAGTTATGGCCCGGACAAGATTTTTCATACATATGTATTCTGTGACCCAGATATTTGACCTAGTGACCTACTTTTGGCACACTATACACCTCTATCCTAGGAAGTACAAACACATTAAATTTGGTAGCTGTGGGTGTTATGGTGTTGGAAATATGGCCCAGAGAAGCTTCGGACGGACGGACGGAAGGACGGACGGACGGACGGACGGACAAGGTGCAAACCTATAGTCCCCCACCAAGTGGGCGGGGGACTAAAAAGAAAGAATGAATTTCACAAAAAACAGAAAAGAGTGTGTTGACACACACCCTTTAATTACCATTGCAATCCCAACTGACTTGCACACTAATCAATAGGAATTCATGCATTAACTGATAAGTACTGGCATTGAAAAATTCATTGAAAATCAGAGATCTGCAGCATCGTCACCTAGTGAACAACTCTGACCCTTCCACAAGGCATGATGTATCAATCAAATTTCCACACAATCTCAGACATTATTTTGAGCATGTCAGAAATAGCTCCCACAGAAATTCATTTTGAAATAGTAGCAGTGGCACCTGCTGAACAATAAGGTCTGGGAGTCCCCAGAAATGTCCCTATATAAATATTTTGCCAAAAAACGAACAAAAAAAATCATTTAAAAAAATTAATGGAGTGTAACCATTTGAACAAGCTTGGTACAAACCCACCCAAGGTACATTCCCACCAAGATTGAAGTGGTTGGTTTTGGGAAAGTAAAAAAATGTGAATTACCATGATTGCAATCCCCATTGGCTTACAAGGTAATCGATAGTATTGCATGGATCAAGCAACAAGTACCCAGATTGAAAAGTTTGTTAAAAATCAGGGATCCAGAGTATCACCACGTTGAGAACAATTTTGTTTAACCCTTTCACATGGTACATTTCCACCAAGTTTCAGAACAATCTGAGTAATGGGTTTGGACAAGAAGTAATAAATATCAAAACACAAAACTTTGTTAAAAAGAAAAGAAAAAAAAACAAAAACAAAAAATAAGAAAACAAAACAAAATTGAAGCACCATTGTTGAGCAAATTGAGGTTTAGAGATCCCAAGAAGTGTCCCTATACAATTTCAAAGCAATAATGGTCTAGCAATTTCAGAGAAACTTTTCAAGACTTGGTAAAAATTAACCCCCAAAAAATCATAGAAAATCCATTAATCACTGAAGCACGACCAATTTAAGATACTTAGCAGAGACCCACTTAAGGTAGATCCCCACAAAGTTTGAAGTGAATCTGGCTGATAGTTTTGGAGAAAAAGTAAAAAAATGTGAACACACAGATGATGGACAGACGGACAGACAGCAAATCACCACCAATTCTTTAACCTCAGCTGACTGAAAAGCCAGCTGAGGCAAAAGAAAGAAAAAAACACACTACAGGTACCAATGTTACTGTTCAGTCCATCATGCTGAATTAGCAGGAGGATTTTACAATACAAAATATGACAGCACGTAAAATGCTCTCATGAATCATTGTGTATCTGGCAAGCTTTTTACATGCAATTTGTTTATATCTGTGCTGTATGATAAACATGTGTCAGAAAACAACCCTGTGCAAAGCTTTCATAACAAAAACTTGTCAACATTCATTAAATCTGTGAATGAACACAAACATTAACCATGAGCACACACTTCAATCTAACATTACTGACAATACTAATACTAGTAATTTGTATACTTTCCACAATTTTAGCCACTATTTGTCACATGTAACATACAAATAAACAACAAGTGAACCCTTTAGTCCAGAACTTAGCTTCCCCCAGCCCCACCCTCCCCAAAGAGAAGAAGGAAAAGTCCTCATTGCCGTTACTTGACACTCTCAACTGCTAAACAAGTGCTACTTCTTTCAAAAACGTGATAGAAATCTGATATTACAAGTATTATGTTCAACCGGGTGAGTGCCACAGAGGCAAATGTGTCGGTTTGTATGTTGGAACAGTCTGACCGGTTTCGCACAGTGCCGGGCTCATCAGAGACTGAATTAACGGATGACATCCGTTCTTTATATGCCATACGTAAACACTGGCCCCAGTAACGTTAGTTACGTGGGGTTATGATGCTCAATAAAAATTTGAGTCAATAACTGTCTACTCCGTATGTAGGACAATAGACCAAGGTACACGTGAGTCTAGCCGGGTGTGACATCACGTGGCCGGAGTGTTAAGGCTTGTAACCAAGGGCAGTATAGGTCTGCATTTGGCTTAAGTAAGATGGAGTTCTTACTGAATATTGTCCACATTACATACATGTGTTATAGACTATGTAAAGCATCATTAATTGTGAATGTATATAAGGGAGTTCACCTGTATAATTGTGGCCTCCACAGCCTAGGCAGATAATATATTTTCTCTGGAAAAGGTGTGATCCATTAAAAAACAGAATATACAGTACATTCTGTTGCATTGTGTAACAAACCATGTCATGGGAAATGGGCTCGGGAATTAAAAAGTCACCATAAAACTATTTTTCCATGACATTCAAACTGAAAGGTTCCATTGTGCATAATCTATGGATCCAAAAGTGCTCCTTTTTGAGTCTGAGTGATTCAGTTTTTTTTTTTTTTTTTTTCAGCCTGGGTGGAGTTATGATATGCTCCAGGATTTGGACTGTCAGGTAAGGGCCATGGTGATCCTGACTGGCAAAATGTCTGCCTAGTGGTTGATTCATATCCCGCTTGTTGATGTAATAGAAATGCTCTTTAAATCTGTTCATCAGTGGGCGGTATGTTTGGCCCACATATTGTGTGTGGCAAATGTCACATGTTAGTAGGTACACGAGGTTATTGTGTTTGCAAGAGCCCCCTACAGGTGTTCTGTGGGAACAACCTATAGATGTGCTTTTGGTGGTCCCTGTGGTATCCATTCTTTAGCAATATCTGCAGTTACAAGTACATGTATTATGCTTGCATACAGAACTACATTACAGTTTATCATTTTTGAAGTAGTATTTCTGTCATCCTGTTTTTGTACAATAATTCACCTTCTGGAGCTGTTTCCATAAATAATGATGATGATGATGATGATGATGATGATGATGATGATGATGATGATGATGATGATGATGATGATGATGATGATGATGATGATGATGATGATGATGATGATGATGATGATGATGATGATGATGATGATGATCACCTTTATTTCAAGATGGTACACCATGGCATTACAAAATAATTTTCAAAAGGCCATCCAGTTCATTCAAAAGCCCATAAACTGAAAATCTGATTAAAAAATCACACAGGTAAAGTATGCCAAAATAAAGGTGTGCAAATGACCTTTGTGCAGTGTTGATTAGCTTCATATGAATATACAAATTAAATTTTGATGTGTATATTGATATAAAGATCTTTTTATTACCAAAAATTGGAAGCATAAACCGCAAATAAATGATTCTTTAAATCTAAAAGTGCCTGGAAACTGATCAGTTGAATTTAAAGCAATTATCATGTGCATTTTGGCACATACTCAACAAAGTTCAAGCCTGCAGCCACCTAGGGATGTTCGAACTTTATCCTATCGTAATCTTGCTGTCAACACAAACCACTATACAGGTACATCTCTGATCCTACATAATGCACAATTCTAATATGGTACAATGTGCTCTATAGACTTGACACAAATATACACATGGAAACTTTAAATAACTACCACAATTATCTGAACATGCAACATACATCTAAACAGTGTATAAAACATCATCAGAATATGCTAAAACCCAAGTGCAAACATAGCTAACACATGTAGCACTGGCTATACCAGTCAGTTTTATCTGATAGTAACACTGTTCACACACGTACCAGCAGGTCCCTTTGGATTACTTGGCTGATCACCAAACTCTGTCTCTGAGGTGCAAAAACAGGTAAGTTGGCTTCAACGTGGAGTTGGGGCTATTGTTTTATCAGTTACCATACGTCTATATCAACATGACCACATTTGATCTCAATATTTGGGAAACACTGCCATTGGTTTTTAAAAGTGGATCATGCCAGTCATATTTTATTTTACATACAGTTTAACACTTTCTGAAATTTAGTCCAGACATTAGAATTTTCTTGCCTCTGAAGCAGACCCAAGCTCCATGTTACGTCTACTCCCAAATGTAGTAGAGATAATATGGAACTTGGTCTACTTTGGAAGCAAAGAATTATCAACCATTGTCAATATTTTCATGCTTAACTTATGAGGTTATTAGCTTTATGTTTTTTCATAAACATGTTTTATAGTGTTTGATGTTGTGTCCTATTTGCAGTGAACACAGAAAATTCATGCAATTCTACTACACTGCACAGAGGGCTGTACTAATATCAGTTGCTAAGATCTATCCACACTTTTTTCTTTTCCTTTCTTTTTTCAATAATCAAACATTTTTACTGACAAAAGTGATTGTGTATGGCCAGCTTGAACTGTCACTGATGCTATTTCACTTTATTTGTACCCGTATCCAATACATTTACATTCACATTCACATCATATGGTCTTCATGTTGAACAATTTTCCCACTGGCAGCATGAGGACAAGTAACTATATACACTTACCTGGCTGTGATGAAAATGATGAGGATGGTGTTTCTAAGAATGTCAAAGGAGCCTTCAAATTGGTATTTCTGGCTGCGGCTATTTCCTGTAATCTGGCCACCACGTCATTGATGTTTGGCCTCTCACGAGGATCTACCTTGAGCATCCCTCCTGGAGAACAACAATGTCTAAACGCTTAACAAGGTTTACATATCACTGAGTGGAAGACAATAATCGATGTCTCACATTACTATTCAATACAAGTAATGAAAACTAGAAGCCGGTCAGTGACCGCAGATCCCTCAGCCAGGACAGACAGACAGACCGACCGACGCGTAGGTGACGACAATACCCCTCTGGTAGGTCAAGGTTACTTCTGTTGGACCTAATGACAAAGCTTTGGTGCAAATGCAATGACCACAGACATGGCAAGGCCATTTTTCTTCAATGCAACACTGTGACCTTAATATGTGATCCAGTGACCTAGTTTTCACTAGGTATCTGAGGCATCCTTAGGACCAACTGTCATAAATAATTGGTGCAGCTACAAAGAGTAATTTAATATTTGAAGATATCATGGTACCGCCATTTTTCTTCAATGCAGCACTTGACCTCAATATGTGACCCTGTGACCTAGTTTTCAATAGGCACCTGAGGCATTCTTAGGACCAACTGTCATAAATAATTGATGAAGCTGCATTCAATATTTTTTTAGATATTGTTTTAACAGTGTTTTTTCTTCAATGTAGTACTGTGACCTAAATATGTGACCTACTGGCCTACTTTTCCATAGGCACCTGAAGCACATCAATGGCCCTCTGTGATAAAAATTTGGTCTCTGTAAGGTGAGTATTTTTGGTGATATGGCGTTAACAAGGCATGGATGGACGTCTCCTTTGAAACTTAAAAGCTTCATATTCGACCATACTAGCAATGGTATAAACAGGTAAATAGTAATACAATTTTTAGCACCATAAAGTTGACTAGAGGTGTTATGAGGTAAAGTGTACTAAGCTATTAGCTGGAAGCCACTTCTTCCACTATACTGGATGAAGGTTGAAAAAAAGAAAGAAACCTTGCAATAAGTGAGTATGATCTTGGTTTTCCGACTTAAGACGGACTAGAGAACATTCTCTAAGTGGGTAAAGTATACTTTACCCCGGGCGGATGGACTGTCGCGTAGGTGACAACAAAGCCCCTTCGGCCTCTTGGGCCGAGGGGTAAAAAACAAGGTGTGTATTCAGTGCAATCTCATGTTTGACACTGCCTCCTGACTTATTCCTATTGTGCCTGCTTAGCAAGGGGAATGGCCTTTGTAAAGGGCCTCTGAGGATCATTACTACAGCATATGAAGAAATTATACAACCCAAGTAATCACAAATTTACATCAATAAACTTTGCAACACCTTTTTCACAACTTGAACAATCAACGAAAAGCAAGATGACAATGCAGGAGGCTTACTTGGTTCATTTATTCACACTATACCAGTCTTGTTTACAATGAGACAAAAATGAGCATACTTATGTGTTGGCAGCCTTAAAAAATTGATATTTATGAAAAGCTCAAATTATTTACAATATACATCAGATGAATGAGGTTCAACCCATAAATACAGGTGCTACTGAAGTTTAATCCTATTTACCATCTGTCACATCTATTGAACTTTGCATAGAATATATGCGCTTTTGTTTGTAACTAGATGTTAAAAAGCAATTATCTATTCCAATGGCTTGTGATTACGTAAAAAATCCTATGGTCACACCTTTTTTATATATTTCACTGAAACATATAGTGGGCATTTCGGCATTTCAATTTTTATTCTTCACGTCAATTTGTCAGAAAAAGGCTTAAATACGCAAAAAGGGGCCAATCTTGAGTGTAACAATCATATCTTGTCCTTTTTGAAAAAAAATATTAATGGTCAAAGCAAAGCTCTAGAAACTTGTATAGAAACTCCTCAACCAGGTTTTATTTGTGTGAAATTTGTGGGAACATTTCCAATAGCTCTGGAGAATGGTGTTCCTGCGATACATGTGTGGGAACTTTATAATGTGGGTGACACACTTTGTGTACTTACGAATGAGATCATGAAATACTGTGTACTCAGTGTCAGTCGCTGGGATGTTGTAATTAGCATTGATTATTCGCAACTTGGCCGAGTCTTCAAAGGGATGCTCCTTGTAGCACAGCAAGAAAAGAACACATCCCAAAGCCTGCAATGTAAGGCAAAAAAGTTTTATTGACCTCATCTCTATTCTATTTTATTTTATTTATTGCCCACAATGGCAAGCATGAGCCCATTTTGTCCTCCATGGATGTGTCTCTGTGAATGAACAATGGTATCTCAATGATTAGGCACTCTAAATGTATTAATGGTGGGACTGCCTGTCTCCCGATAGGAATGTGTGCTGAGGAATGATGGACAGAATGTGACCTGCACTGTAATTTTGGCCCTGAAAAAAATGTATCGGTTTCCACTTTGTTTCAATTGATGTTGCTAACTTGACAATCTGGTTCTGTCTAAGACCCCCTTATGACAGAAGGAACCTTAGACCCATCAATCCTGGGAGGCATGCGGTCATTATGTTTGACAAAATCTATTTGATTGGAAAAGTTTATTGACATAACACCCAGCCACCTGTAAAGATTGCCTCTGAAATGAATTGACAATCACAGCTGCTTGAAGCAAAGACGATCACTGCCTGCATTGCCAAATCAATACTCTACCAAATGCAGAGGTCAGTCTGTCTACATGCACTGGGCTCTGGAAGCCAAAGACAGTAAATATTATTATTTATTTATGTATATATTTGTATATACACCTGCTTAGGTAGAGCCAATAAGAATCAGATATCTCTGATGACAGAGAATAGCTAATGATGCCCTCCCCCCCCCCCCCCCCCAATTGCTGGCAGCCTTCACTCAATCCCAGCAGGACACATTGATGAGTTTTTTTTTATACACATTAGTGACGCTTTGCTATGCATAATAACATGACCAACTGGTGTATGTTTGTCACATGACAGTAATTTGGAACATGTCCAAATATTCAAGGTATCCTTAGATCTCGATTTCATCAAAATTGGACAATACCTTTAGAGTTGTGAGGAAAAATATGTTTCCATGTGAGTAGATTAGTACCAGAAAAATAGGCCTTTGATAAAATATCACATGCTATATCATCGTGGGAGTGCTTCAATACGATGTAAGAACATTTCAAATGGCTAAATGGCTTTTTCAGACTACGCATTAACAAAATTTGACAATATGGAGGCAATGAAGAATTTTTTTCTCTGGTCAATTCTGTGAAAATTAGAGGCACAAACGTCTATATCCAAATATCCAAACAAACTTATACACTATCTAAGGAACTTGATTTTGTTCAAATTAAATTCAAACATTTGTAGTTATAAGGCAGAATGACCTTTATGATGAACAGATTACATAAAAAAGACACAACGTGTATTTCTTTCATTATGTTGTAAATTTTTTTCTTGTCTAGAAAATGTAATTATACTATATTTTCATGTTAAATTATGGTGGCTCCTACGATTATGACAAAAAATTATCTTAAAGGCCCTTTTACAAAACCCCTTTCTCCCACTGGAGAATGACCTTGGCATGGGACATGACCATTAAATGTATTTACATGCTTTTAATATCATTGGTCAAATAAACTTGTCCTGAATGCTGAATCCTAAGTCATGACCTGAGAAAACCTGGTCATAGAAACAAATAATATGGATGCACAGCTTCAAGATGGGTATATTATTATGACTGTTTTTGCGGGCCAAGCTGCTTTCTTTGCGATTCCATATTCACAAAAATCACATTTTCTGCAAAAATATTTTCATGGACATGGTCAAACTGAATTGAACAGGAGGGCTGTGTGAACATCCCATGCTCAGCTGACCTAGAGATTCATCACACTTGTGACTCTGTGAACAGTACATTGTCCTGTGACCTTGGGAATGAGGTTAAGGTCATAAGATCACTGGAGCATGAACACTTGCGCCAAATAGGAAGACACTTATAACAGGTACATCCCTGACAGTTTGACACAAATCTGGCCAAAATTATTTAGGTTATAACAATTACAAGAAACTCCCATGTTAAACTTTCCTACTAAAACTTTTTTTTACGAATTTCAAATAAAAAAAAAAAAAAAAAAAAAAAAAAACTGTGAGTCCTCAAGTGGCTTCTGAAAATATAAAGCTTAATGTAAAAATTGTCCACCAGATGGCACTTTCCTCCACATGTAATCATAGCTTATTTGTACAACTCCTGTGATGAATATTGTTGTATGTGCCAAGGCGACAATGACTGAGTCCTTAACTTTATGTCCTCAGTGACCTTGGGACAGAGGATAAAGGGCACCCAGATCATGTTATACAAGAGGCCCACAGGCTTGCCTGGTGCTGTGCTGACACTGCCATTGAAGTTTAAGCTACACCCTGCCATTAAAAAATCACCTCTTTCAACAATACAGGCATGGTGACTTCAGAAAAATCGGTCAATGTCACTGATATTATATACGATTCTAGATTTGGACATTGTCTTTATATCCTATAAATTTGGCAAGTCTAATCATATTACTGTTTTCGAGATATGGAATTTTATATCTTAAAACACATTTTGGCTCATAATCTCCATCAAATTATAGGTGGCGCAACTAGTATCATAAGCAGCTTAGACTTTGACCTCCCCCACAATCCAAAGAAATCTGGTGAAGATCTGCCAAAATTTAAACATGCTTAAGTGTTCACAAGATTTTCATCCCTATATTGCATAAAATTGTAGGTGGCGAAAAGAACCTAAATTTTTATACCCCCTATAAGTCCTGAAAGTCATATTGACCTAACTTGAAAACTGTAGACAGTATTGGTGTCGACAAAGATTTTATATACTTTATAAGTCCTTAACGTTACATGGGCCTATCTCAAGAATTGTGGGATGCAGAGCATTCACCAGATGACCATAAAATTCAAACTGGCCATTCGACCTTGACCTTTAACTTGGATTAAAAAATTGTTACGGTTCTAAATATGCACCCAACATCCAGCTTTCCATATATAGTCTGTTTGTTCAAATCAGGTGATAACTTTTCGAGTTATTAACGAAAAACAATAAACTTGGACAGGTGCCAAACTCCACAATTACTGGGTTACAGTGATCCAAAAAGCAGGTCACCAAGTACAGATTTATGTATAATGTAATCAAGTGCAATCTTGATCTGGAGGCTCCGTTCTCTTTGCCATTGATGTCCAAGCTACACCCGGCCATTACAAAATCACCTGTTCAACTTTACAGGCATGCTGACCTCACAAAAATACGTCAAGGTCACTGATATTACATAACATTCTACCTTTGGCCATGGTTCATACATCATATAAATCTGGCAAGTCTAATCCAATTAATTTTCCAAATATGGAATTTTACATCTTAAAACACATTTAGGTTCATCATATCGATCAAATTATAGGTAGCGCAACTAGTATCATTACCAACTTAGACTTTGACCTATCCTACAATCCCAACAAATTTGGTGAAGATCTGTCAACAATTAAAGATGCTATAGTGTTCACAAGATTTTCAGATTTTCGTCCCTATATTGCATAATATTGTAGGTGGCGCCACCAATATCCAAAAGATTTTTATCTCCCCTACAAGTCCTGAAAGTTATAGTGGGCTGACTTGAAATCTGTGGATGGTATCGTGCTAACGAGCAAAAGTTTCCGGACGTCTCTAGTATGATACACTTATGTAGAAAAACATCACCCATATTCATAAATATTATACCAAACAATGACAGCAAAGAGATTCCAGAGTAACCAAAGCATCAACATTCATCTTCCAGTGCCAATGTCAAGAAACAAATTTCACTCCTGACTTGAGACAGGCGAACGGACAGACATGAGTGGTCACATAAGCACTGCGACCTTTGGTCAGCAGAGCTAAAAAACATAAAAAATCCAAAAATAACTGGAGTTTGACCATTCACACAAACTTGGTAGAGACCCACACAAAGGTACATATGCATGCCACCAAATTTGAAGTCCATCTGATAGCTTCTTCAGAAAAGTCGAAAATGTGAATTAGCATTTGAATGCCCATTGACTTACATAGTCATCAATAGAAAAGGTGCATTTACAGCCTGGTAAGTACCCAAATTTTAAAAAATTGTTTAAAATCAGAAATCCACATGACTGCCACCTAGTTAACACCTGTGATTGACACTTCCACAAGGAACATATCCACCAAGTTTTAGCTTAATTTGAGTGATGGTTCTGGAGAAGTCAAAAATACACACACAAAAAAAAATAAATAAATAACTGCAGCACCACCTGGTGAACAAATTACAAACCAGGGGTCCCTAGGAGTGTTTCTGTGTAATATCAAAGCAATTGGGTACGCAGTTTTGGAGAAGATGATTTTTGATGATTTGCCCCAAAATATGAACAAAAAATTTACAGAAAAATAAAAAAATCACTGGAGTGTGACCATTTGAACAAACCTGATAGAGACCCATCCAAGGTACATTGCCACCATGATAGAGGTCAATCTGGCTACTGGTTTCAAGGAAGTCAAAAATATGAATTAGCATTACAATGTGCATTGACTTCCATAGTAAACATAATCAATAGGAAAGGTGTATTTACTGATAAGTACCCAAATTGAAAAAATCATTCAAAATCAGAAATCCACAGCAGTTCCACCTAGTGAACAGCTTTGTTTGACCCTTCCACAAGGAACACATCCACCAAGTTTCAGCCTAATCTGAATGATGATTCTGGAGAAGACATCAAAAAGAGCAAAAATACACAAAAAAATCCTAAAAAATGATAAAATAATAGCAGCACCATCTTGTGAACAAATGCAAAACCAGGAGTCCCTAGGAGTGTTCCTGTGTGATATCAATGCAATTGGGTGAGCAGTTCCGGAGAAGATTTTTTAAGATTTGCTCCCAAAAAAGAACAAAAAAATTCATAAAAAAATAAAAAAAATAATGCAGTGTGACCATTTGGACAAACCTAGTAGAAGTAAATCTGGCTTACGGTTTTGGATGGACAGATGAAGGACCATCCTATAAACTCAACCGACTGACAAGTCAGCTGAGCTAAAAACTCTGCACCAAATGTGTGACAGGCTTTCCAAATATGGGGGTTTTTGAAGATTTTTGGGGGGAAGGAAGGATAAATGAAAATTATGGCAACATGCCACATTTCATATTTTACAGGTCAAGGTCAGTGAAAAAGTAAGTAATGAGTCAGACTTTGCTACTCACACTCATGATGTAGCAAAATCAGTGTGGTAACCCAAGACAAATCTGAGTCATGGACATTTTGAACATGAAAATGTAGTAGAAGACAGTAATAAGCAAAACATTAGGTCATGCATTCCAAGTTTGGTACAATGTATTCCCCACCCCTGTGGTGAAATGTCTGTGTATGCATCAAAACCAAATTTGAGTTATGGCCATTACCAAAAGTGCAAATGTTGCCAGAGGAAAAAAAATCAAGTACAAACCAAAGCAATAAAACATGTTGACAGCAGATTTATGATCCAGAGTTCCACCCAAAATGAATACCAAGAAGTCTCAGCTAAGCTGAACATGAAAAAGTCACCCATAAATATCTGCTGACCTTAGCTGATTTTTAACCCTTAAAGTGCTGATTTAAGATAGTCAACAGCTTTCCTCGGGACACTTTGCATGCAATGCGCGCAAAGTGTCCCGAGGAAAGCTGTTGGCTAAGACTACTTTTTGCTTCAGACAAGGCTTGCTGGTATTTGAATGAAAGGTATCTTCATGAGGAATTTGACTCTTTTAACCATTATATGTTTAATTGTAATGAGACAGCAACTATAGCAATGATTAGCACTTTAAGGGTTATCTCTGAGGTTATAGTATATGGACATCACTGGCCCCAATATTCCCTTTAGTGGTCCCATTTTACCAAGTTATGCATGTTGCACCTGATAAATATATGTGTTTGTATCTAAGGTTTCATTAACCCTTAAACGGTCAGACCGGTCGTTAACGACCGGTAATCACATGATTTTATGCTGGGCTAACACTGGCTTAGCTTAACTTGTGCAAACAACTCATAAACCATCACCAAACTTGACATAGACAGCTGTTGTGTTTCCCCTAAGAAACACATCGATCTATTTATGTATACCGCCCCCTCTAGCGTCTCTGCTTGTCATTCACGGGATTCCCCGGTGATTCCCTTGAGGTGCGTGACGTCACAAATAGGGCAGCATCCAGTACCGGTTCAGCTGCAGGTGTCCGTCAATTACATACAAGTGCCCAGGCTATTAATCTTATTGGGAGTGGGCAGGGTGGGATTATGTAGAGGAGAGGGACAGTGAAGTCGATGTTGGGTGTGAGGTTGTAAGTATTTTGTTTTTAATGAGGCTGGAGCCCACAGATGTCAAGCGTATCAGTGGACCATGCCTAGTCCATGTGGTTCCACAGTGGGTCCCAAAGCAAAGGCATAGGAATAGATTGTCATTCCGCCGATCAGTTACTCAATCATTGAGTCAATGCCTGCTCTTACCAAGTATCCACAAGTCTGTTTCCCTGTCAAACCTGTGTTCAATAAACTTTATGAACATGACCTTTTGCCTTGGCCCAGTAATGGAACCATGCATTCAAACCTAAACCGTTTCTCCGCACTCAGTCAATTTACACGGATTGGGGGGGGGGGGGGGGGGGGGGGGGGGGGTAGGAAAGGAGCATGGTAGCAGACAGACACATGATAATATTGTTGTCTGTCTCAGAGATTGTGATAGGCAGCCAATACCGAAGGCCTACTGTGCCATTTGCATTGAAATAAATAACTCTATTATTACATGTAAATTGTATGCATGCATGTCATCTACATTTGCAAACTAAATTTCAGTGTAAGGCATCATATATATATAATTGTGAATCCAATCACACTTTGTTTCCATGGTAACATATTCAAATGGGGAAAACACTAATTTTTCATAAAGGTACAGCAGTGTTATTTTATTTCTGTCATTTCTTGCAGAATATTTAACCTGAAACATAATCTATGAATACTTATGGGGACTATTATGCAAAGTAGCTGCTTTCTTACTGGTTCTGCAGATCTATAAAAGAATGCAGTTTTTCCAATTTTTAGCCAAATACAGGCAATATTTAAACCGTTGCTATGGAAACAGGTCATGTGATCTATATTTTTGTCGAAGTTTGCTGAAAATTCTTATCTCCAGTTATCCAAATAGCATGCATATTTGGAGAGAAGGGTGCTTCACATAAAATGAAGAGATACTTTGTTCTCTAATTTAGCAGATTTTCAATGATTTTTTGCCATTTATGAGTGATTAAAGTGGTTGCCATGGCAACCAGTCACGTGCTATTGGCAATTTATTGCACATAATGAAACTTGGCATTCCAGCCATCACAATGATATATAGTTTTGGTATGCTTCAAAGAAAACTGTTTCCACTGCACCGTGTTCAATGAACATTGTCACTTTTATTTTCCCTGGTATAAAAAATAACCTGACCCTTTAAGGGTTAATAGAATCAAGCACAAAAACTTTACCATCTAAACGCAAATAGTAAACAGACATCACTTTGACCCAGATACCTGACCCAGTGACCTTCTTATACCACAAAACATGTACACTGTACCAGGTTTTTCACAATTTATCCACAAGTGCTTAAGGTTTAAAAAAAAAAATGTCATGCCAAGCAAAGCTTAAAGATTCAATGAATTCTAACCATTGAACAAACTTGGTACAGGCCTTCCAAAATTGACTTCCGTAAGTCCATTTCTATATAACCTTTCTTAATTTGGCTACATTTTTTTTTTATTTCAGCCAAATCTGCTACACGATAATTTTTAGCACTCACCCTATACAATGTATATAACTTCCATACCATGAAAGAATTAAATTGGCAGCATCAGTATGAGGGTGATCACAGCATCAAGCCAGAATGAACCCGGAAAAAATATGTTACCCCAGGTTCTTATTTTTCATGTCATAACCTGGAACCTAAAATGGTGTGAAGTGATACATGTGTATGATATGGTCCCAACATGGAGGGAGGACAAAGTCATAATGCCACCCTATTTATAGCCATTGTAAATTGATTCAGTGTTCAGGCAAAAATATATAGACACACATGCCATATTTGGTTTGAAGTTAGAAGCTTCAAAAAATGTCCCTACCTCTGGAATTTGAGACTTCCAGTTTTATTGTATTTTCATAGCATTTTATAATAAAGAATAAAGACACATAACAGTTTTACTGTGATAAAAAAAAAAGAGTCACAAGAATACATTGTGCAAGGAAGTAATACAGGAAAAAAAAAGAAAGAAAGAAAGAAAGAAAGAAAGAAAGAAAGAAAGAAAGAGTTACACGGACACAAATAATATGTAAAGAAAACACGGACACAAATAATATGTAAGGAAAAAAATCTCTCAAGGGTGAATTTGTAGTTCATGGGTGGCACCAAGCACCATCAGGCTGCCCCAGGCAGGCAGACAGGCCATGCATGAACTCAATGTCTGAGATCAAGACAGCTGTATGTACATGTAAGTATACACACACGATAGCTCACAGCCAAGCACCACAAGGATAATCATACATTGCATACACACACCTACATAAAGTATGTACATGGTTTATATGTCATTTAAACATTTTTAACCACAATAATTACTGCATAAAATTTACTTAATACATGCACATGTACACCAATACATTTTTCACAAAATGTCTGAGCTTTTAAGTATTGAGTTACTGACTTTATGGCAAGAAGGCTATGTTTGTTGAATAAAACATGAACTGGTACATGAAAAATCACCAGTTACAATCACTGTACCTCCTCACCACATATCACATTTCAATTGTGAAACATCTAACAGGATACAACAAAACAATGACACGTTACCATTAACCTAGATTAAATGAAACAAGACCAGGGAGTTGATGAACAAGATCACCACACACCACAGTGACATACACTGTAATTAGTCCATGTCTTGCTGGCAGTACAATACATTCAAATACAAGAATAACTTTAAGCAGTCCATACTGAATCAGGCCACAGTCCTGTATAATGCTAGCAAACATGTTCTCCTTTATTCCTGCATACACCTGCCACGACCAGCTGCATGTCAGATGTTCTCAGCTTGAATATTGTGATTGATTTTTTCATCAATGACAAAAAGGTTAAAAAAGATGAGATCTATCAGAAAACACCCCAGGTGAAAAAATGTCTGCGGCATGGAGTGACACTAAGAAAAGCTGTTCATACAGTGTTAACAAAAGGCAATGGGTTAAATGTGGGCCAGCATGCTTAAAAATTAAAGCTTCAAGTTATTACAGAAAAAAAAAAAACAGCTGGTACATATGAACAGAATATCCTGCTGAATATCCAATGTGAGGCATCTGTAAACATTGACCATATCCTACCCCAACTCAACCACTGCTTCAATTGACAATCACAGTGTCAAAAAGAATACAGTGTATGATAATGTTTGTGCAGTATCCATTAATTGGCTAGGTTATAAGGCCCTTACCCAAATATCTCCCTGTTCATCAATTGGGAAATCCTGGTACAGGTCCAGCATCTCTGGTGCTCTGTACATTGGAGTGGTATTCTTGGCAATCTGAAAAAACAAACACAGGAAAAATTTACATGTACTGTAAAACAGCTTTATTCTGAAGTAGGTCATTATTAATTTAACCTTCATAACAGACTGTGTTGCCTCCAAAGCAGACTAAGATCTCTATCATCTCTACTACACTTGGTCTGCCCCAGGACTACAAGGTTTTGTTTCTAGTCAGGGATATGAAAGTCCACTGTCACACGTCTCATGGACGGATGAACCTATCAGGACATTGACCATTATTACCTTGGCTATTGGCAGCATGTATGCATTGTTGTCTGTTACCATGATAACCAAAGTAGACCAATTCAAAACTGGAGTCTAATTTCAATGCTGAATTAAAATACAATAATAGATTTTAAGACGTTTGCCCCCCGACCACCTCCCACCCCCACCCACTGTGTTGTACTGGTCACCATGGCTTCTTGGCCAGTCTTGTGAAGTGACACAAAAACAAGTGGCCTTGAAGGAAGAAATAACAAGTTTTAACACTGAATATAATATTTCCCAAACTGTTTGGTCAGCAAAAGCCTATGTCCTTAACTTTACATGCAGGGCATGTCACCCCATTTCATTTGTCAAATTTGAAAAAAAAATATCCATATTTGCAAAGACATCTGTAGCCTCCTGGTATACAGTCTACGTAAGATTGTCACCAGCTTCCCAGGGAAGGAATGCTACCACCTTCAGTGTTCACAGGACAGATTACCCTCAGCCACCTTCAATATTTTGTATCTTAATGCATTTCATACTTTACTAGCAAAACAAGTTTACTTCCTGAGTTCATGCAGCCCTGTGACTTTGACTTTGAGAATAAGGTCAAGGTCACCCATCTGAAATCTTAATCTAGTTGCTCGTATGGTGCATGTACATCAATATCACTCAAGGTCAAAAATTGAATATACCATAGAAAGCCCCACAGCTATATTCTTGTTAATGTTTATTAGTAACCATGCAAGATCCACCATTACCAATGTATAAACCAATGTCAGTCTGATCTTTCAAGGCACTCAAGGTCAAAATTAACAGTGCCAAAAGCAACTCCACAGTTTCCCATTATTGCTTATAAGCGACCATGGGCCAAGGATCCTACGCTACCAAGACATAAGCCACCATGTCAGACTGACCTTTCAAGGTTACTTAAGGCCAAAAGAAATTTTATAGGTACTTTCCTATCATTGTTTAATAATAACCATTGGCCAAGGACCTAGCATTATGTACCATGATATAAGCCACTATGTGAGATTGACCAGGGCTGTATAACAGTATTGGAGCACTGTAGCAAAATTTTGCTACAAAGCTCTTCAAAATTGCTACATATCTCCAAAATTAGTGTTTCTTGTGTAAAGCATTGGAAAAAAAGCGATAAGTAAAGAAAATTTTGCTCCAGAGATTTTCAGCTGTACAGCACTGTTGACCTTTCAAGATCACTTAAGATCAAAATCAACAGCATCAACAGAAACCCCCTATGTACCATGATATAAGCCGCTATGTACTTTCCTTTTAGTGTTCACAAGTAATAATGGTCCTGCGAGCCACTATTACCAAGATATTTGCCAATATGTCAGTTTGATGTATTGTGCTTTTATGGGCCTAAATGTTTCCCCATGTCCCAGTTACTTGCCCTAATGAGCCGGTTCTGTTGCATCACACACCTGTGTGTAAACTTTCGGGAAAGCAAGTAAAAGGACAACATAGAGTAATAGCCCAGACACCAAGGTACAACAGACATACAAACAGGAAATGTGTTTGCTCTATGCCCCTCCTCCCTAAGGAAGGGGGCATAAGCAGTGTCAGGTGATGATATATAGCCAAATGGGGCAGACAAAGCACAGATTGGCCTGTTGAGCAGGCAACAGATGGTGTAACAAAAAGCATAAACATATCTTAAAACAGTGTTGTCTGTAGCTTAAAATAGAAGGGAGATATGCCCTGCTCTTTTTCTTTACTCCCTGCCCTTTTTCTTTAGCTCCCTGCCTTTTCTTTAGCTCCCTGCCATTTCCTCCTATGTTTTTTGATATCCTGGGCAATAACACTCATTATCTCATAAAATTTCAATATAATTTGACCTAATTGGCAAAACAATGTATTAATTTATCTATTGACCATGAGTATAAGTTACAAATTCAGAACTATTTCCATAAAAACAACAAAAAAGCCTGTTTTTAGGACTGCTACTTTTGGATGCCCTTTTAGACGAAAGGTGCCCTGCCCTCCTGAAAAGCTGGACACAACACTGTTAAAACAAGGTAAAGCATGAATTACACCTATGTCCAAACCAGTGCTCACAAATCTCATTAAAATGCTGTATAAACTCACACACATGAAACCAAATGCTTTCATGGTAGTGTTATGTATGTACAAACACTGTTTTCCATGTTCTCATGCTATGTCACCACCAAACATATGTCTGTCTAGAAGATATAAAAAAAAAAAAATAATAATAAAATAAATAAAATTTAAAAAAAAACAAAAAAAAAAAACTTTCTTATAAATTATATTCTGGATGTATTCTCTGACAACTGAAAGAAGTGACTTGTTTCTTCATCTCCATTCCATGTATCTGAATCACATGACTGCAGTCCATCCCTGTGGGCATTTTTGCTACTCTTTCAAAGAAGTACTGACCCTAATTCATCTCAGTGTACCCAACCTTTCTACTGATAACAATAACATGTGAAAATTGATATGTAAAACTATACCCACACATGTACCAAGCATAAGCTCTGGCTGGCTGAAGGATCCATGATATACTCTATTTGCCAGTGTACTCTGTGCCTAATTTTAGTCCTAAGTCTGAACCTGCATTGATCACTAATTTAATATTTCCTTCATTACCATGTGGAGATGCTTTTCACGGCACTCATGCAATCTTTCTGCTCATTTATGGCTGCTTGCTAGGCAACTAACGCTCAGGCTGCGGCCTATGTATGTAATCATAGGAGCCAGTCATCATAATCAACATTAACACACCAAGACAACTGACAATTATTTGCCGTGCAATTTACATTTTAGATGTCATAAGTCTTGTTTGTAAAGTATTTGTCAGAAACCAAGAATAGCAAGTTGTTATGGTTAAATGTTTTCAACCTTCCAGGTTATGAGGGTAATTAAGCACACCCGCCCATAACTAACAAATTCACTTATCCTGGTCACAGATTTTCAAGACTCTTTCATCACCATGATGGCATGTTGGCATATCTGCTAAATAAAACAAATCTAAACATACCGGAAGAATCTTAAATTTTCCATTTCAATGTGTACTAGTGTACATCAAAGGTGTGACTGGGTGAAAACTATCAATCAGTGTCTTGATTTCGTTGCATACATTTATGGTGACCTGCCCTGTGAAAGATAGGGTAAGTGTAGTGTAGTGTGTGGGTGTACATGGGTCTATGTGCCAATCCTCCTTAGCTGGCTTGGATCTCACTTATTTGCAGAGAGAGAGAGAGACGATCAATATATGTGTGATAAATGACATTCCCACAAGTGATCAAGTAGCCAACAGCTAGCAAACAGGCCAACACAACACAACACACAGCAATAGTTCTACACCGTTTGCTGCTGTAATGTATTGATAAAAACTGGCACCTTTCACAGTGAATGGGCCCCAGGAGATGCCCTCTTTGTGGATCATAATGTTCTGATATCCCACAATTCAGTTAGCCTACCAACGCCAGTCTGTCTCTGTCTGAGGCACCATATCTCAAAGCATATGCTCACAGCAAGCTCTTCATTAACAGATCAATATATGTCTTGGTCTATACTCACTCATCTTATTTAACTCATTCCAATCAGTTTCAGTTTCAATTGGCGGAGGCTTGGGTACATTCAAGCTGCCCCAATGGTAGCTAAGGCACTACCTGCCAAGCTAACAAAACCTTTCACTTCAGTTACCTGCCAAGCTAACAAAACCTTTCACTTCAGCTAAGCAATAAGGCATGCTGAGGACCCTTTTCAATTAAGAATCTAACTTTGAATATAATTATGCAATTCTCATTTGCTGTCACTGGTACAGGATTGCATCATAAAATGAGCAATTATGCCATAAGAAACCAAGCCGATAAGATGGCCATACCAGTATGCTAAACTAACAAAACAAATTTACTGATTTTTCAAGACAAAAATAGTTTTACCACTAAATATTTTTGCAACTGAAGTATATGCTTGAAAATCGTCTAGCAACACCCAAAGCAATGCTGTTTTCAGATGTAGATGAAACTCAGAAGTTTTGACATGTATTACAGAACACAACTATGTGCCCTTAGACTAATACTGATCAACAACAGTCAGCTCAGTTTTTGTGGTTTACATAGATACATGTCTGCTTTGATTATGTTGTCACAGGATGACATACCTACAGCCATACTGCCAAGATCTTTCAGTTCTAGTTGTTCGTAATTTCATATAATTTATTATTAAACTTGAATTAAAACGAGACTCCACAAATGCAGACGATAAACCCGGTAACATGCAGTCATATGTTTTACCCAGTTTGAAATTTAATAGAACAGTAATGACATCAACAATTGCTTAACTACTGATGGTGTGAAACACAAGCTAACTGTTTGATCCCTAACACAGGAGGAAGATACTCCCAACAGAAGTGGACAGTTGAAGAAAGGGGCAGAACAGTAACCATGGACTGCCTTCTATTATATGGTTAGCGATACAAGCAAAATCCATATAGCATGGGTCACCTGCTCAATGTATAGTGGCTGAACTGCATATCGGATATGCCATATTGCTCCACATATCCATATTCATCACTGATTGTACAGCTGTATGTTTCTTTTGCCATTCAACAAAGTAAACAACTGCAAACAACTCTGCAATTTTGCCCATGCCACACTGGCATATACCATTCTGATTTAGTAAATTGACATGGACCTGTAAGCCATGATAAGGACATGTCTAAACACATCTCAAGATATTGCCCATCTTTTTTTTTTTATTTACTTGCAGAATTTTAGTGCAAGGCCCAAGGCCAGGGATGTAAACAAGCAAGTGCTTAAATCTGAACATCCTCTATCAACATCATGAACGCAACATCTTAAAACCTTTAATCAAGGAGCGTACAGTCTTACTGTATGCTCCCTGCTTTAATCTTAATGTTCTTGATACCAAAGTCAACATTGCCCTTTTTATACCACACAAAGCCTAGCATAGTAATCACCTCAATCAGCCAACAAGAGGGTATTCAGTATAGAGTGTAGAGGTCTAATGAGCTTTATTCAGTTACCAGTACAAGTGCAGGTGTCCTAGGCTTTAAAACCACAATGGTTATTTCAAGAAGGTGGTTATGAATGCTTGTGAAAAGTTACATCACATATCTCACTTAAAAATGGTACAACTTTGCTTCATGGACAATGAATCTCTACAGAGAGCATCAGAGCTGATGATACCAGCAATCAGTATGGCCTCAAGATGCCCTGAATCTGTTCCAAAGCAACAATATGGGCCAATGTAGGCCTGTGGTTTCACACAGTGATAGTTATGTTGAAGTTAACAGCTAATGTATATCTGGATGGCCAAAACAGCATCCTCTGTTGCCTGATTGATTAATTTGTCAAACCACTGTAGAGATACCCTGGCCACTTGCCAATTAGATGAATTCTTTTGTTTCTTTCATTTGCAATTTGTACATGCTTAACTTGTTTTCCAATGTAATTGTTGAATGCAAGAGCTGAATTACAATTTTTACTTTCATTTACAAAATTTGTGTAATGATTGTGTAGGCCTAGGTGGGTCTCTGGTGAAAAAAAGTATATGTGTGATCAATGTATCAACTTAGTATGTTGACCACATTAACAAAACATTTGCACCTCACAATGATGAGGACACATGTTAACACCAACTGTAATAATTATTGTGATCACAGAAAAGATCAAAGTGTAGATAGTGTAAATTGCTTTAACTTTGCTGTACTCTTTATTTTCGCTGGTGGCACAAAACCGAGAAAATAACACGAGGGCTGTGTAAAACAGCCCATGCTCAGCTGACCTAGATATTCATCACACTTGTGGCTCTGTGAACTTAGGAAAGGATCAAGGTCACCCATGTTCTGAATAGGTATGACCTTCACAGAAGAACACTAATATGTACAACATCAAGGTCCCAGTTCAAGTAGTTCTCAAGTTATAGTGAAGAGTAAAATTCATGTATATTGCACTGTGACCCCAGAAATGAGGTCAAGGTCACTCATGTACTGTCTAAGCATGACCTTCATAGAGAAACATTAAAGGCCTTCCCCTGTCACTCGCCAATGTAGCAAAATGCCATGAAAATACCACTTTGGCTATAATTTTTTAACAATTGGCTAATGGTTAACAAATAGGAGTGTCCCAAATATTGTATTATACCCACAAATTTGACTACAAAATTAAAATTTCCAGGGGAAGCTCTGATTAACATGTGCAACATCAAGGTCACAACTCAAAACAGATCTCAAGTTATCAAGTGAACAATAAATTTAATGTCAGTTGTCCTGTGACCTAAGGTTTGAGATCAAGCTTCAAACATCACTGGAGCATGGCCATTTGCACAAAATAGGTAGACACTTATAAAAGGTACATCCCTACCAAGTTTGGCACAAATCTGGCCAAAATTATTTAAGTTGTAACCATTACAAGTAATTCCTGTGTTCAACTTTCCTATTAAAACTTTTTAAAAGTTTTTTGAAAAAAAAAAAAAAAAATCACGAAAAATCCAAAAATCACTGGATCATGACCATTTGAATAAACTTGGTATAGACCCACCCAAGGCACATTGTCACCAAGTTTGAATTGAATCTGAATGACAGTTGCTTCACAGAAGTCAAAAATGTGAATTACCATTAGAATGTCCATTGACTTGCATAGAAAGCAATGGAAAAGGTGCCTTTACCAACAAGTACCTGAATTGAAAAATACTGTTAAAAATCAGGAATTCACAGCAGTGTTACCTAGTGAACATCTGTGCTTGACCCTTTCACAAAGAACATATCCAGAAAGTTTCAACTTAATCTGAGAGACGGATCTGGAGAAGAAGTCACAACTAACGAAAACACACAAAAACTCATAAAAAAATTGAAAAAAATTGCAGCACCACCTGGTGAACAAATTAAGAACTATGAATCCCTAGGAGTGTTCTTATGAAATATCAAAGCAATTGGGTGAGCGGTTGTGAAGATTTTTAAAGATTTGTCTTTAAAAAAAAATAAATAAATAAAAATAAAAAATCAATGGAGCATGACCATTTGAACAAACCTTGTAGAAACCCACCCAAAATACATTGCCATCAAGTTTGAAGTCAATCTGGATGACGGTTTTGGAGAAGAAGTCCAAAAATATGAATTAGCATAAGAATGTCCATTGATTTACATAGTAATCAATAGAAAAGCTGCATTGAGCGACAAGTACTCGAATTGAAAAAAAACGTTAAAAATCAGGAATCCACAGCAGCACCACCTAGTGAACAATGTTGTTGGACCCTTCCACAGGGAACATATCCACCAAGTTTCAGCTTAATTTGAGTGACAATTCTGGAGTAGAAGTCGAAAATCAAAAACACACAAAAAAATCGTAAACAAAAAAATTGCAGCAGCACCTGGTGAACAAAATAAGTACTAGGAGTCCCCAAGAGTGTCCCTGTGGGATATCAAAGCAATTGGGTGAGCTGTTTCGCAGAAGATCTTTCAAAATTTGCCCCCCAAAAAAAAAAAAAAATTCATAAAAAATCCAAAAATCAATGGAGCATGACCATTTGAACAAACTTGGTAGAGACCCACCCAAGGCATATCCCCACCAAGTCTGAAGTTAATCTGGCTGATGGTTTTAGAGAAGAAGTCGAAAATGTGAATTGTGGATGGACGACAGACGGATGACAGACCCTGACAAAAGCTCAGCTGACTGACAGGTCAGCTGGGCTAAAAAACACAGTGAAATAATATTTCAACATTGTTTGAACAGGAATAATGTCCCAACAGTGAAATGTCAAAAATACAAAAAAGAAAAAAAACATGAAAATTGATACACATGAAAATAAAGCAATTTACAGTAGCAGTGCATTCTATAACTTACACAAGTAAGCTTCATAAGCCGCCTCACAAGAATGAACTTGGCAAATTGTAACTGCAAATTTGTCCTTTCCAACATTTCTATCAGAGTTCACATATAACTGATCAAAGTGGCAAAACAGAATCTACAGGAATAGGACTCAAAATACACTATATTGATGGTCACTGAAATCAATGAACAGGTACATGTGAGGATTCCCGGATAGAAAAGTTTTTAGTTATGTTGCCTTTCACAACCAACTGGTAAATATTATGTAATTACAGAAAGTAAAGCATCACAAACTATTTACTGTTAAGAGGTAACACTAAGTAGGGAACAGCAACTCAGCTGATTCAACATACATGGTATTGCATGCATTAGTCACACAGGTCTACATAAATCAGGCACTATCCAGGCAGTGACTTACAGTAAGGACTTCCTTGTGTACAAAAGTGTTCCAAACACAATACACATTATAGTAGGCCAAGTGGAAGAGTAAAACACATGAGAGCCCCCGTATTCCATATCAAATTATATTATCCATGTATGTAAAATGAACTACCCATCAAACTGAAAAAAATATAACCAGCTCCATGTGCCCTCGCCCTTAAAAGAAGAAAGAAAGAAAAGCAAAGAAGACACGTTTGTAAAACATAGATACATAGATGCCCACCCCCCCCTCCTCGTCATTATGTCCGCCCTGTTGATAGTACTAAATGAGGCACTCATGACCTTGGGAAATAGATGTAGAAACCAAATTCACTAAAGTGGCCTTGTGATCTTGGAAATAAGGTCAAGGTCAACCTTCTTTAAAGCTGACCTGGCCCTAATAGAAGACTATAAACATGTACAAAACAAAAGCTCCGGCTCAGAAATTCTGCAGTTTTTACGCAGAGGAGACCAAATTCAGTAATGTGGCATGTGGCCTGTGACCTTGGGAATTGACTCAAGGTCACCCATTTCAAAACTTGATCTAGCTCTTATAGAAGACTATACTCTTGTGCAATATGAAAACCCTAAGTGAAATACATTTTTAGTTATCATTCAGTTCACTAATAGGACTCTAGGTGTGTCACCTGTGGTATTTGCTGAAGGTCATCCATCTTCTAAGCTCACCAAGCCCTAATTCAAGACTATTATCATGTGCAATGTTGAAGTCACAACTCAAATTCTGAGTTACGATGCAGAAACTAAGTTCACTAAAGTGACCTTCTGACCTTTGAATTTATGTTAAGGTCACCATCTTCGAACCTGATTTAGCCCTGGATAAGGACTATAATCCTGTGCAAATATGCAGGTCCTTACATAAAAACTTTTCTAGTTATTGTGCAGAAACCAAAACTTACTGCAGTGCTTCAGTGACCTTAGGAAAAGAGTCATGGTCAACCATCTTTACTCTACCTAGCACTTATATAGGAGTATATACCTGGGCACTATCAAAGTTTTATCTCCAAAATTTCTTGAGTTATAGTGCAGAAACCACAGTGCCTCTACTGCCCAACCAGGTGATCTTGGTAATTTGGTCAAGGTCATCCATCTTCTAAGCTCACCAAGCCCTAACTGAGGACCATTATCATGTGCAATGTTCAAGTCATAACTTAAGGGCGCACAGTTGGCTGGGCGGTTAGATGCTTCCCTTTCACCTCTGTGACCAGGGTTCGATTCTCATCCTGAGAAGCATGTGGAGAAAGTTCCTAATATTTTAACTGTGCACCGTGGTTTTCTCAGAGTTCTTTGGTTTCCTCCACCACAGACAAGGTTGGAAGTATACACCAATATGTGTGCCATGGACAGTGACTTGATAAGTCAATGCTTGACTTCTTTCACAATCCATGTAAAACAAATGTGTCTTTACTAAATATAAATTCTGAATTACAATGCAGAAATCAAGGTCACTAAAGTGACCTTGTGGTCTTTGAATTTAAGTCAAAGTCACCCATCTTCAAACTTGACCTAGGCATAGATAAGGATTATAATTCTGTGTAATATACAGAAAACGCAGCTTACTATCTAGTACCTCTGTAACCTTGGAAATAGGGTCAAGGTCATCCAACTTTATTTTACCTAGCCCTTATACTGAAGTATATACCTGGGCTTTATCAAGTCCTATCTCAAAACTTCTTGAGTTATGGTGCGGAAACCAAAGTCTCTCTCCTGACCAACCAACATGAGCAAAGCTCTATGCCCTGCCTCCTTCACAGGGGCATAAAATGGCATATCCATAGAGATTATTCCTCTTTTTTCAAGTCACAAAATTTTAAGCACAAATTTCCAAAATTTTCTTTGTACTAGTTTATCTCAATACAATTTTATCAGACAAAAAGTATGATAGCTGGCTGACTCTCTCATGTCATAGATGTATACAGATAAAGTACTTTCATATCCTCTGGGCCATGTCTTTTCCAAAGATGTGTGATTTACATGTTTCAACATTCGTACTTTCTAAGTTTATTACAAGAGTAACAGTTGTGATCTCCTCAAAAGGGATCTAGGTAAAGGGCCATTCAAAATTGCCAACATTTCCACAAGCATACTTACAATACTCTTTCATGTATCCCTTTCCTCACTCAAATTTACCATCATTAAAATGTTGATTTTGACCCAGATATTGTCACATATTTGAGGCACAGCATACAGGTTTTCCCTCCAACCTCACCCTGTGCATGCTCTGGAAACAGATAAACTGCCCCGACATTACCATTTTTCCCAGTCATGATTTCCTTAAAAATATAAATACACTGTTCTGTATATAGACAAATTTATGAAACTTGTAAAAAATTTATAAACAACACACTTTATTTACCACTTATATAAACTCGCCAGTACTTTCGGACCTGTGTCTAGTATCGGGGCAACCTTCTCCAATGAGCTTCGCCTTTGAGGCAGTGGGGCACTTGGCACTCAGCATATTGCTGACCTTTATTTCATTGCCTCAGGGTGACTTTACTGTCTGATACAAAATCCTAATTCTGGGGCCTACAACTGGTCACTGTCGTATTTACATTTTCAGGTAATACTCACTCTGGAAAAGTCCCATTATATATTGTACATTACAGTCATTTGAAAAATTGACCTTCCCTTAAGACTAATCACACGTATATTTTGGACGCTACCTCTTCAAAAAAAACAAAAACAAGAGGGCTGTGTGAACAGCCCATGCTCAGTTGATCTTGACATTCATCACACTTGCAGATCTATGAACTTGGGAAAGGATCGAGGTCACCCGTGTTCTGAGTAAGTCTGACCATTATAAAAGAACACTTACATGTGCAACATCAAGGTTCAAGTAGTTCTCAAGTTATAATGAAGAGTAAAATTCATGTATGTTGCACTGTGACCCCAGAAATGAGGTCAAAGTCATTCAAGTACTGTCTGAGCATGACCTTCATACAAAAACATTAACATGTGCAACATCACAGTACTAACTCAAAACAGATCTCAAGTTATCAAGTAAACAGTAAATTTTGTGTCAATTGTCCTGTGAATTAGCACTAGAATACCCATTGACTTCCATAGTAATCAATAGGAAAGCTGCATTGATCGATAAGTACCCGAGTTGAAAACACTTAAAAATCAGGAATCCAAAGCAGTGCCACCTAGTAAACAACTTTGTTTGACCCTTCCACAAGAACATATCCATCACATTTCACTTTAATCTGAGTGACAGTTCTGAGAACAAGTGAAAAATAACAAAACCATATAAAAAAATTCATTAAAAAAAATTAGAAAAAATTGCAGTGCCACCTGGTGAACAAATTGGGAACTATGTGTCCCTGGGAGTGTCTATGAACGATATCAAAACAACTGGGTGAGCAGTTTCACAGGTGATGAGTTTTTAAGGTTTGCCCCCAAAAAACGAAAAAAAATCATAAAAATTCCAAAAATCAATAGAGCGTGACCATTTGAACAAACTTGGTAGAGATCCACCCAAGGCACATCCCCACCAAGTCTGAAGTAAATCTGACCAAAATTATTTAAGTTATAACCATTACAAGAAATTCCCATGTTAAAACTTTTGTAAAGTTTTTTGAAAAAAAAATCATAAAAAAACCAAAATTCATTGGAACATGACCATTGGAACAAACTTGGTAGACACCCACCCAAGGTACATCCCCACCAAGTTTGAAGTTAATCTGGATGACGGTTTTGGAGAAGAAGTCAAAAATGTGAATTAGCATTAGAATACTCATTGACTTGCAAAGTAATCAATAGGAAAGCTGCATTAACCGATAAGTACCCGAATGGAAAAAATCGTTAAAAATCAGGAATCTGCAGCATTCCCACATAGTGAACAATTTTGTTTGACCACTCTACGAGGAACATATCCACCACGTTTCAGCTTAATCTGAGTAACGGTTCTGGAGAAGAAGTCGAAAATAGTTAGAACACACAAAAATTCATAAAAAATTAGTAAAAAATTGCAGCGCCACCTGGTCAACAAATTAAGAACACAGAGTCCCTAGGTGTCTTCTTGTGTGATATCAGAGTGATTGAGTAAGCGGTTTTAGAGAAATAGATTTTTTAAGATTTGTCCAAAAAAGAACAAAAAAATTCATTAAAAATCCAAAAATCACTGGAGCTAGACCATTTGTATAAACCTGGTAGACACCCACCCAAGGTACATCCCCACCAAGTTTGAAGTTAATCTGGATGACGGTTTTGGAGAAGAAGTCAAAAATGTGAATTAGCATTAGAATGCTCATTGACTTCCATAGTAATCAATAGGAAAGCTGCATTGACCGATAAGTACCTGAATGGAAAAAATCGTTAAAAATCAGGAATCTGCAGCATTCTCACATAGTGAACAACTTTGTTTGACCCTTCTACAAGGAACATATCCACCATGTTTCAGCTTAATCTGAGTGACAGTTCTGGAGAAGAAGTCGAAAATAGCTATAACACACAAAAATTCATAAAAAAAATAGAAAAAAATCGCAGCGCCACCTGGTGAACAAATTAAGAACTAGGTCTCCCAGGGAGTGTTTCTGTGTGATATCAAAGTATTTGGGTGAGCGGTTTCAGAGAAGAAGATTTTTTAAGATTTGCCCAAAAAAGAACAAAAAAATTCATTAAAAATCCAAAAAATCAATGGACCGTGACCATTTGAACAAACTTGGTAGAGACCCACCCAAGGCACATCCCCACCAAGTTTGAAGTGGATTTGGCTCACGGTTTCGGAGAAGTCGTCGAAAATGTAAATTGTTGACGGACGACGGACGGACGGACGACGGACGGACGACGGACGGACGACCATAAGATAAGCTCAGCTGACTGACAAGTCAGCTGAGCTAAAAACCAATCCACTTGGCTGCCATTTAGAAAATAGAGAGTTCTGCACCCAGTGCCAATGGTTTGTAAATGAGCATTGGCATACTTGCCGAGTGGGGGTGGGAAGAGGGTTATAGTATATGAAACTAAAAGTATATATTTTGCAATTATTTCAGCGCATCAATAATGATATATACACTGTGGTCGGGATTCACTTTGAAGTTTGATATCCAAAATAAGTGTAGTTTTAAGAGACTGTCCCACAATCAATGCATTATTTGCGCAATATCCAAAATGGCGCTCGATCGTGCCATGTCGCATTTGAATTTGTAACTAACGATGATAACTGCTTCAGACACAACCAAGCAGGCATATTAAAGTTAAGATAGTAAGTCATGTTTCAACAGTACTTTAACAACCATTTGCTCTGATAACTCACAGAACAGACACCTGGAACAGTGCTGAAAACAAGTGGCCACGATTCGCTGTGATTTTCCTTTGCCACAATGCATTGCGCCATGTTTTAAATGGCACTCAACGTGTTTACATGCATGCCTTCATGTTGCATTTGCATCTATAACTAATGATGATAACTGTTTCAGAAACAACCAAGCGGGCAGATTAAAATTAAGATTGTAAGTCATTTTTTAAAAATAGGTTGACGACCCTTTGCTCTGGTAACTCGGAGAATGGTCACCTGAAACCTAGCGATACTAGATACTGATACCGCACCCATCATGGCTATATTATGCTGCAGCTATGCTTTTTCCCTGGCCCAAGTTGACCATCCAGACAAGTTGAAATAAAATGGTGTGTTTGAGTTGACTTTACTGCAAAATAATGGCACACACTGGCCAGCTTTTCTGTTAACTTTGTCTTACAACTTGGTTATGGTTGATTTGAACGACCGGTTTTTTTTTGTTTTTTTTTAAAACAGGTGGTTGTTTGTGGGGTGATTTTGCTGGTTGGACATGTGTTGCAGCTGGTCTAAGGCAGTGCAACTGGCGCATGCTGCACTGTAGCAAAATTTTGCATCACAGTTCTAGAAAAATGCTACAGTATTTATCCAAAATAAGTGTTTCTAATGTGAAAAAGTTTATTGAAAGAATGATCTAGGGAATGTAAATTTGCTGTGCAATTGGACAGCATGAATGCAAAATTTGTCTTATCTTAATTCATAACATGCCGTTTTTTAAAATTTATTTTAGACTAATTTTCATCATATTTTTGTACAATCTGAGGGAAAATAGCCAAATCTGTACAATAATGACTAAAATGTTGTGATTTCGTCAACCATGTGAAGGTAAGATACTTGAAACTCCCCAGAATGCACCATTTTGCATGGTCAAATTCAAAATTTTTGTTGGGGGGGGGGGGGAATACCCCCAGACTAGGGTTGGTTATTGTTACAATTTTCTGTATTATAATATTTTTCGATACAGAGCCATGTATCACGATATATCATGAAAGTGTATGAAGTGATCACACTCTTTGAATTTACATGCAACAGTCAGTATCTCAGCCTGTGACCTGGTGATTTGATACATCATTCTGCTGTGTCTACATGAAACCAGCAATGAATTGATAATGTAAGCTGTGAAAATGTATTTTATTGGCTGTTCATCTCCATACAGGGATGACTATCTCAAATTTCTTCACACATAATTCATATGTTATGATAAAATTGAAGTTTTTTTATTGCATCATGAAAATTCGATACAAAAGGATTATATCACGATATGGTTCGGTACAGGCTTAGTATCGCGATATTTCGATATATCGTCCAAACCCTACCCATAACCCCCCACCCACCCAACATGCCTTCGGCCCTTTTGAATGGATGTTCTTTCCCCTTTTACACATTACCTCTTTTGACGTCAGTTTAATTTGTTACCTGGGCACAGACGGAGGCACTTGTTTGTATATAAGAAATTTTCTTCAGTTATATATGGTTCGGTGTATAGCATATAATTTATATTGAATGTCAAGATATATTTATATATTTTGTACCATTTGTATATGTATAAAGAACGAATACAGGATAAAACTAGAGGGCTGTGTGAACAGCCCGTGCTCAGCTGACCTACGCTTGGTTTTAAATCAAAGTTGCAACTGAATAGACCTGTGTTAAGCTTTAGCTGATTGCATATGACATTTCGAAGTACTTCTAAGATTTGTCTAAAGAAAAATTCATTAAAATGTGAATGAGCATTAGAATGCTTATTGACGTATATAGTACTCAATAAGAAGGCTGCATCATCTGGTAAGTACTCAAGTTGAAAAAATTGTTGAAAATCAGAAATCCATAGCAGTGTGACCTGGTGTATAGTTTCTTTTGACCCTTTTACAAGGAACATATCCACAAAGTTTCAGCTAAATCTGATTGACAGTTTTGGAGAAATTGAAAATAGCGAGAAAAAAAAATTATCAAAAAAATAGGAAAAACTAGAACAGACTGATTTTCCAACAGAAAATCAAATGTCTCCCGGTGGAACACTTACGTCTCTGAATAAGCTACAGGTGATAACAAATTACAAATGACCAAGTTTGCTTGAAAATTACAATCCTATTTTAGCTCTCACCTAGATACATTACTCTACCAATTTTCATCAAGTTCTTCAAGACTTATTGCAGAGAAACCAATTTCACATAAATGACCCTGTGACCTTGAAAAATAGGTCAAGGTCATCCAAAAACAATCACAACCTTGGTCTTACCTTGATACATAATCCTACCAAGTTTCATCAAATTCCATTAAGTTCATCATGACTGATCGAAGGAAACCAATTTCACATAAGTGACCCTGTGACCTTGATAATTCACTCAAGGTCATCCAAATACAATCCCTACCTAGGTCTTGCCTAGATACATAATCCTACCAAGTTTCATCAAATTCCATTAAGTTCTTCAAGACTTATCGCACGGAAACCAATTTCACATAAGTGACCCTGTGACCTTGAAAATTCACTCAAGGTCATCCAAATACACTCCCAACCTAGGTCTTGCCATGATACTTAAACCTACCAAGTTTCATCAAATTCCATCACGTTCTTCATGACTTATCGAACGGAAACCAATTTCACATAAGTGACCCTGTGAGCTTGAAAAATAGGTCAAGGTCACCCAAATACAATCCCAACCTAGTTTTTGCCTAGATACATAATCCTACCAAGTTTCATCAAATTCTGTCAAGTTCTTCAAGACTTATCGCACGGAAACCAAATTCACATAAGTGACCCTGTGACCTTGAGAATTCACTCAAGGTCATCCGAATACAATCCCAATCTAGGTCTCGCCAAGATACATAATGCTACCAAGTTTCATCAAGTTCCATCAAGTTCTTCAAGACTTATCGCATGGAAACCAATTTCACATAAGTGACCCTGTGACCTTGAGAATTCACTCAAGGTCATCCAAATACAATCCCAACTTAGGTCTTGCCAAGATACATAATCCTACTAAGTTTCATCAAATTCCATCAAGTTCTTCATGACTTATCGAACGGAAACCAATTTCCTATAAGTGACCCTGTGACCTTGAAAATTTGCTCAAGGTCACCCAAATACAATTCCAACCTAGGTCTTGTCTAGATACATAATCCTACCAAGTTTCATCAAATTCTGTCAATTTCTTCAAGACTTATCGCACGGAAACCAATTTCACATAAGTGACCCTGTGACCTTGAGAATTCACTCAAGGTCATCCAAATACAATCCCAACTTAGGTCTTGCCAAGATACATAATCCTACCAAGTTTCATCAAATTCCATTAAGTTCTTCATGATTTATCGAATGGAAACCATTTTCAAATAAGTGACCCTGTGACCTTATAAATTAGGTCAAGGTCACCCAAATACAATCCCAACCTAGTTTTTGCCTAGATACATAATCCTACCAAGTTTCATCAAATTCCATTAAGTTCTTAAAGACTTATCGCACGGAAACTAATTTCACATAAGTGACCCTGTGACCTTGAAAATTCGCTCAAGGTCATCCAAATGCAATCCGAACTTAGGTCTTGCCTTGATACATAATCCTACCATGTTTCATCAAATTCCATTAAGTTCTTCATGACTTATCGAATGGAAACCAATTTCACATAAGTGACCCTGTGACCTTGAAAATTACGTCAAGGTCACCCAAATACAATCCCAACCTAGGTCTTGTCTAGATACATAATCCTACCAAGTTTCATCAAATTCCATTAAGTTCTTCAAGACTTATTGCACGGAAACCAATTTCACATAAGTGACCCTGTGACCTTGAGAATTCACTCAAGGTCATCCAAATACAATCCCAACTTAGGTCTTGCCAAGATACATAATCCTACCAAGTTTCATCAAATCCCATCAAGTTCTTCATGACTTATCGAACGGAAACCAATTTCACATAAGTGACCCTGTGACCTTGAAAAATAGGTCAAGGTCACCCAAATACAATCCCAACCTAGGTCTTGTCTAGATACATAATCCTACCAAGTTTCATCAAATTCTGTCAAGTTCTTCAAGACTTATCGCACGGAAACCAAGTGTTGAAGAACATGAACAACAACAACAACAACAACAACAACAACAACAACAAGAAGCGGAAGAAACGGGCACTAAAACAATATGTCCCCCGGCTTCCACCGGGAGACATAATTGCAGCACTACCTGGTGTTCAAATTAAGAACTAGGAGTGCTCCTGTGTGATATTAAAGCAATTAGGTCAGCAGTTTCAGAGAAGAAGACTTTTTCAGATTTGCCCCAAAACAACTAAAACTTCATGAAAAAAAATCCAAAAATCACTGGAGCGTGACCATTTGAACACACTTGGTAGAGACCTACCCAAGGTACAATGCCACCCACTTTAGAGTCAATCTGGCTGGCAGTCTTGGAGAAAAAGTTGAAAAAGTGAATTAGCATTAGAATGTCCATTAACTTACATAGCAATCAACAGGAAAAGTGTATTTACCGATAAGTACCCAAATTTTAAAAAATAGTTCAAAATCAGGAATCCACAGCAATGCCACCTAGTGAACAATTTTGTTTGACCTTTAACAAGGAACATATCCACCATATTTCAACTTAACCTGAGTGACGGTTCTGGAGAAGAAGTCGAAAATAGCAATACACACACACACACACAAAAAATCATAAAAGAAATAGAAAAAAATGCAGCACCACCTGGTGAACACAGTGAGAACTAGGAATGCCCAGGTATATTCCTGTGTGATAACAAAGCAATTGGTTGAGGGGTTTTGGAGAAGATTTTTTTTAGATTTGCCCCAAAAAGAAACAAAAAAAAAACCTCATAAAAATTTTAAAAATTACTGAAGTGTGATCATTTGAGCAAACTTGGTAAACACCCACCCAAGGTCCATTGCAACCAAGGTTGAAGTGAATCTGGCTTACAGTTTTGCAGAAATAGTTGAAAATGTTTTTGTGAACAGACAGATGGACAATGTATGACTCAGCCTGCTAGCAAGTCAGCTGAGCTAAAAAACAAAACAAATACACTGTTCAATCTGAAAAGCATACATTGCCTTCAGGTAAAAGGTAAGCCTATTTAAGGTTTTTTTCCCCATTATTTTCACATTAGTACAGGGGGTAAAATGGAGATCAATGTGCATTTTTCGGTTAATTTTGAAAAATGCTCAATACATGACCACTGCCAATATTTTAGAGGGTTTTTTTTTTCAGAATGGACAGGGTTTAAAGAAAGAGAACTTGGTGTGCACTTTCGAAAATGTTCATAATTTTGGCTGACGTATTCTCATGTTTTACTTAATTGAATGCATACAGTACATGTATATGTATGCTTTCCTAATCTACCTGCACTGATTCTTATACAATAAGCTAAACAGTCAAGACCATCTACAATACCACACCAGACCTGTAAATCTAACAAGGGCAATTCATATTCATATTGTGAAGAAAAAGCCTCACAAATGCATAACAAATAATCCTCGCATCAAATTAATATTAGTTATAGGTTTCACACAGTCAAGGACTGTGGATAGTTCCTATCATGTTAAAAGAGACTGATTTCCTGACCATTGAAGTTAATGTTCCAAACTTCATGAGTCAGCTTCATGAAAAGAAGCTCTCACAGATTTGAAAGTAGCACACAATGTCACCTTTTTATACAACATGGAATAGCACCTTAAGTAAGCAGGTATACATAGTCACACTCTCTAGTGCCTAGCTTTTTGGTCTCTCTCATGTTATATTTGAATCACTTTTTTTTTTAAGTTTACACTACAGTAGCTTATTCCTCTTCACAAATAAAGTTCACTACCTACCTCATCTTCACACAAACTCCTCTTGACTGCAGACCAGGTGTGGTCTGGCTGATTAGTTTTGGTGGTAGCGCTTCCAAAATCACACAACTTGATGTGACCTCTTACATTGAGTAGCAAGTTTTCAAACTGCAAAGAGAAACATACAATCACACATTATTTTAGTTGTTCAACATTCTGGTAAGTGTAATCACAATTTAAAGGTATTTTTTTTCTTTTAAACATGACCTTGCAGACATGAAGCTTTCAATAAGTTTCAAGCACAGTAAATTAAATCATCCTTGACAAGCTGATACACCATTCTTTTCATTTGATATTGTATGTATATTCATTTCAATGTTGATTCATTCAAAATATATGAAACCTCAAGATTTTAAAAACAAGTCGACATACACATATATGTATTTTCATGGAGCTGCTATGAAGAATTAAAAACATCAATTAATGAACTTCTGAAGTCTGTGCAAATTGGATATCACTTGCAAATTGTGATCTTTACAAAATTTAGGTGTTTTTGACAACTTCAGATTGAGTTGTAAAAGTAAAATATTTATCAAAAAGCCCTGACTTTTTTATCATTTAACGATTTGCAATGATACATCCAACTGAATAGTACTACGTACTGAAACGAAATTCAAATCACCAGGAAGGTTGGTTCAGACAATCACACCCAATTTTCTCTCAAGACTGTTGCTGAACATTTACAATGAAGCAAAGCAAGCAAATCTCACCAGTCTGACAAAATCCCTGACAGTTCACGTAATTCTAGTTTCAAACAAACGAAATAACCAAAATCACAGTTTGGGTTATGCTTCGATCATTATCAGCTGATCTAGAAAAACCACAGTTTGTGAATACTGACCTTAAGATCTCTATGTATGATGGGTGGCTTTTGTTTATGCATATGCTGTACAGCACGGCAGGTCTGGTAGAAAACCTGTAGTACTTGGTCACATGACAATGGAGATTCTCGAGAATTCAGTGCATCCACCAGACCACCTGCAATTACCAAAAGAAAAATTATTTTTAAAACAGACTGTTAGCCACAGTACCATCTTCATCCTTGCAGTGTTAATCACCAAGATTGTGCTCTGCAGTGTTAGTCGCAAAATCGTGCTCTGTTAATTATTCTAAAGACAAATAATTGAAGGATTGATAAAAGTTGAATGATTTTTGTCTTATCTTGAGGAAAATAACTGAAGTCGCACCTGCTTAAAAAAATTCATCACATAGCAATAAAACAATACATTAAAACCAGGGCAGACATATTGTGCTGCAATACACCATGAGTCCCCAACCAGAGGTCAATGGTGTCTATATGTCAAAAAATACACAAAATATGAACCACAGGAAACATGCCCAGACAAACATTTTCCATAAGGAGGTAAAAGATCAAGGTGGCCTTATTTTGGTACCTCTAGTTCTTACAGTATTATCATGATCTACACAAGCAGCTTCTATGACAGGGTCAAAGGTTCAGTTGGGGCAAGTGATAAAAAATTGCATAAAATGATCCTAAGTTAGAGGTAATGTGTTTTATCTTCATCAACAGGCTAAAATAATGAGTCAAAATAGGTTTGTAAATTTCATCAATTTCAAATAAAACTTTTGACTCTATAGTCCAACTCTTTTCCAGACATTACATATAAATCCTTTTTTACAAAAAAATACATATACAATGTATTACATATAAAGCAACACATTTTTCATCATAGGCAACATATATACTTAATCGACCACAAGGCTTTGTAGGATCGATCTGCACTAAAGATGGAACTCTACATTTAAAGTTGTTGCATAAATGCAAGTTTTTGGGTAAAAATGTATTTTTTGTGAAATTTTGGATATCTCCTGCAAAAATATTCATGATAAAATGACCAAATTTGTGCTTTTATGATCTCAATATTTTTCTACAAAAAGTAGCAGGCACTTATTATAAGCGCCACTGGTTATTTTTTTCACAAAGTTGGTGCAAAAATTGCAAAATGGCAGATTTTGTCAAAATTGATACAGTTGGCGGACTCTTCCTTTTAGACACACATTTAAAAAGCTACTGTTCATTTCTTAGAAAATCTCTGATAAATAAAATGTCCCAAAATCTTGGAAAAACACATATTTATTCAAAAACTGGTTGGACATTACGTTAAGTTTTACCTGAATTTTCAAGCATATGCCGTAAATGGGGTTTACTAAATTTAGGGAAAACTTATCAGACAACAACTGGTACATGTACATGTACATGGAAATGATAATTACTACCACGATCTACAGCACATGAATCCCCTCTGTATGACCATTAAATCAATTACACAGCTTATCAAATCTATAACCATATAATATGTGTTCACCAAATTGTGTACACTTACCTGGACACAACTCTGTTAGAATAAGATATTCTGCTTGTCCGTGATCAGACTCTTCTTTACTTATGGATGCTGCTGACACAAACTGAACAATATTTGGATGACCAGACAACTTTTTCTGCATCATTGTTAAGGTGCTTTATCTCTGAATTAGTAATTTTCAATTTCTTAATATATTAGTAGCACCTTCATTTGTTCCATAGTTCATGTACATTGAAGTACAAGGACTTGAATATAAGTTTAGTGAAACATTTATATTTGCTAGAAAGTTTATGCTCTTTGCATTCAGTTGCAAACAAGAGGGCTGTGTGAACAGCCCGTCCCTCAGCTGATCTTGACATTCATCACACTTGCAGCTCTATGAACTTGGGAAAGGATCAAGGACACCATGTTCTGAGTAAGTCTGACCTTTATAGAAGAACACTTACATGTGCAACATCAAAGTTCAAGTAGTTCTCAAGTTATAATGAAGAGTAAAATTCATGTATGTTGCACTGTGACCATGCAAACGAGGTCAAGGTCATTCATGTACTGTCTCAGCATGACCTTCATACACAATAATTAACATGTGTAGCTAACTCAAAACAGGTCTCAGGTTATCAAGTAAACAGTAAATTTCATGTCAGTTGTCCTGTGAATTAGCATTAGAATGCCTATTGACTTACATAGTAATCAATAGGAAAGGTGCATTTACTGCAAAGGAGCCGAATTGAAAAAATCATTAAAAATCAGGAATCCGCAGCATTTCCACACAGTGAACAACTTTGTTTGGCCCTTCCATTAGGAACATGTCCACCACGTGTACGCTTAATCTGAGTGACGGTTCTGGAGAAGTCGAAAATAGCTATAACACACAAAAATTCACCAAAAATAAGAAAAAAACTGCAGCGCCACCTGGTGAACAAATTAACAACAAGGAGTCCCTAGATGTCTTCCTGTGCGATATCAAAGCATTTGGGTAAGCAGTTTCGGAGAAGAAGATTTTTTAAGATTTGTCAAAAAAAACCCAAGAAAATTCATTAAAAATCCAAAAATCACTGGAGCATGACCATGTGAAGAAAATTGGTAGAAACCCACCCAAGGTACATTGCTACCAAGTTTGAAGTTAATCTGGATGACAGTTTTGGAGAAGAAGTCAAAAATGTGAATTAGCATTAGAATGCCCATTGACTTCCATAGTAATCAATACGAAAGCTGCATGGACCGACAAGTACCAGAATTGAAAAAATCATTAAAAATCAGGAATCTGCAGCATTCCCACATAGTGAACAACTTTGTTTGACCCTTCTACAAGGAACATATCCACCACGTTTCAGCTTAATCTCAGTGATGGTTCTGGAGAAGAAGTCGAAAATAGCTATAACACACAAAAATTCATAAAAAATTAGGAAAAAATTGCAGCGCCACCTGGTGAACAAATTAAGAACTAGGAGTCCCAGGGAGTGTTCCTGTGTGATATCAAAGCAATTGGGTGAGCGGTTTCGGAGGAGAAGATTTTTTAAGATTTACCCAAAAACAGAACAAAACAAGAGGGCTGTGTGAACAGCCCGTGCCTCAGCTGATCTTGACATTCGTCACACTTGCAGCTCTATAAACTTGGGAAAGGATCAAGGACACCATGTTCTGAGTAAGTCTGACCTTTATAGAAGAACACTTACATGTGCAACATCAAAGTTCAAGTAGTTCTCAAGTTATAATGAAGAGTAAAATTCATGTATGTTACACTGTGACCATGCAAACGAGGTCAAGGTCATTCATGTACTGTCTCAGCATGACCTTCATACACAATAATTAACATGTGTAGCTAACTCAAAACAGATCTCAAGTTATCAAGTAAACAGTAAATTTCGTGTCAGTTGTCCTGTGAATTAGCATTAGAATACCCATTGACTTACATAGTAATTAACAGGAAAGCTGCATCGAACGATAAGTACCCGAATTGAAAATCCTTAAAAATCAGGAATCCAAAGCAGTGCCACCTAGTAAACAACTGTTTGACCCTTTCACAACAACATATCCATCACATTTCAGCTTAATCTGACGGACCGTTCTGACAACAAGTGAAAAATAGCAAAACCATACAAAAAATTCCTAAAAAAAATTACAGCGCCACCTGGTGAACAAATTGGGAACTAGGTGTCCCCGGGAGTGTCTATGTACGATATCAAAGCAATTGGGTAAGCAGTTTCGGAGAAGAAGATTTTTTAAAATTTGTCCAAAAAAAAAAAAAAAGAACAAAAAAATTCATTAAAAATCCAAAAATCACTGGAGCATGACCATTTGAACAAACCTGGTAGACACCCACCCAAGGTACATCCCCACCAAGTTTGAAGTTAATCTGGATGACAGTTTTGGAGAAGAAGTCAAAAATGTGAATTAGCATTAGAATGCCCATTGACTTCCATAGTAATCAATACGAAAGCTGCATTGACCGACAAGTACCAGAATTGAAAAAATCATTAAAAATCAGGAATCTGCAGCATTCCCACATAGTGAACAAATTTGTTTGACCCTTCTACAAGGAACATATCCACCATGTTTCAGCTTAACCTGAGTGACGGTTCTGGAGAAGAAGTCGAAAATAGCTATAACACACAAAAATTCATAAAAAATTAGGAAAAAATTGCAGCGCCACCTGGTGAACAAAATAAGAACTAGGAGTCCCAGGGAGTGTTCCTGTGTGATATCAAAGCAATTGGGTGAGCGGTTTCAGAGAAGAAGATTTTTTAAGATTTACCCAAAAAAGAACAAAAAAATTCATTAAAAATCCAAAAATCACTGGACCGTGACCATTTGAACAAACTTGGTAGAGACCTACCCAAGGCACATTTCCACCAAGTTTGAAGTGAATCTGGCTGACGGTTTTTTGAGAAGAAGTCGAAAATGTGAATTGTGGACGACGGACGGACGGACAGACGGACCCTCAAAAAACCTCAGCTGACTGACAAGTCAGCTGAGGTAAAAATTCATTAAAAATCCAAAAATCACTGGACCGTGACCATTTGAACAAACTTGACCCACCCAAGGCACATCTCCACCAAGTTTAAAGTGAATCTGGCTGACGGTTTTTGAGAAGCAGTTGAAAATGTGAATTGTGGACGACGGACGGACGGACCCTCAAAAAACCTCAGCTGACTGACAAGTCAGCTGAGGTAAAAAACACACAGGTGATCAAATGTTGACTTGTTCAATGTTTTTGACTACTTTCAGCACCTGTGACAATGACAATGATTTTATTCTAAGGGATGACCCTTTTCAGGGCATGGGAGAATTACAAAAATGCATAACAATTGGTAATACAAGAGTTTTATCAGGATATATACATAGTTATATACAGAATAGTTTAGAATGTTCAACTTCAAGCAGTGTTGTATGTTCTGTTACAGAACATATATATATATATATATATATATATATATACACACACACACACATACACACAAGTAGTAGCAGTTCATGATCAGAAGTGAAAAGCAATTTGATTTGAATGAACAGTGTTGATGAGACCCATCAAGATAAGATGCCCCAGGTCAAAAGTTTTTCTTGGCATGCAGTTGCGCATTTAGCACCCAATCCCATTGAGGGGAAAATTTGTCGACTCATTCTGAATTCAAACAGAAAATGTTTGCTGAATCCTCTCATAAACAATCAATAATGAAAGGTGCACAGGGGTATCTGCAACATATTGCCATGTCATGCCAGGTAAAACTGAACACCTACAAAAAGGTGAACATTTAGATATGACAGTTCCACATATACTTGCATTGCCTACAATGACTTTACAATCAACTCATTAACAAACAAATAACGTCTCATAGCAGTGTCCATATATAGCAGGTACCCAATGCATAATCTGGACAATACATAAATTTATGCCATGCTAAATCTGCCCAACTGTTTGCTTCTCCATTTGAGCATCTGACTTTGACTGCAATCACAGTATACTATATATTACTTTGCATTATCTTTTATACTGGACTTTGACGACTAATCAACTCCAAAACACTTACCCCTTGAGGAAACTAACAGGTTCAAACATGTTACAAAGGATACAAGGAAACGGATTTCTTGTATGATAGCTTTGTTCTTTTCTTCATCATTTGCGAGTAGCCTCTGAAAAAATAAAAAAGACATACCACTAATTACAAATGGTCTACTCAATTAATCAAATCTATATACAATGTTTAGCCCAGCTAACAAAGTATAGACCCTTTTTATTTTGCATGGATTATGAAAGAAGTTAAGTATCTAGGTTAGCGCTAGGATTTTAAAATTAGTAGCCAAAATTTCAATTTTTCTAGGAAAGAGCTACACAGACTTGAACTCTGTTAAATTTCTGCATGAAAATAAAGAATTTTTGGAAAATTTAAGTAGCCGTTTGCTACTTTTAATAGCCATTTTGAAGTTTTAGTAGCATTTGGCTATTTTGGCTACTGCTAGCGCTAACATAGAGTAATGACTTATTGAGTCACTATCTATGGCACAGAAGTAGGCATGTAAACTACAATTCATACCCTTTCATCTGATGGTGGAAACCACAGGATTTACAGAGAAAACCATTTTGCAAAGTCAGAGTGGTAGGAACTCTCTTACACTGGCTTAATAACACAATATATGTACATGTAAACACCACTGGTGAATCTAAAAAGCTATTCTTATTATATCAGTAATAATAGTGAATGCCTGAGCTCATGAATGATTTTAACTACAACTGAAAGAAAATACAGACAAACATAAAAGATTGAGAGAACATTCAGTTTTCTGGTCACAAAATCAGTATAATTTTCCTACCATCTGCAGTGGCATCACTTGGAACCGCTCTTCAGTTTTATAAATACTTGTACACCACAGAATAATTGTGTATGTATGACTTGCAACCAAAACAATTGTTATTATAAACACACTGGACTGCCAGCTCGCATTGTTTCCTGAGTATGCACCATGTGTATATGGAAGTGGTATAATTCTTGTCAACACATTATTGAGTTGATGTCTTAGCTGCTGAATTAGAATGCGGATAAACGTAATTAAGCAAACATTCAACACCCCACAGATGCCCTGAACTAAATGAAAATACACCCCCTCAAGTTTTTAAAAAGGTCGGGGAAAAAAAGACTGAAATGTGAAAAAAAAAAACACACACACACACACACACAAAGTAGGAACAGCACAAAAATCAACCACAGATGCAAATGAGAATAAGCTATTTTGCACCGTGACCCATACATTCATGACTGCTCTGATCATTATTCATGTTTCTTGAATTTTGCTACAGAATAATATTTGTTTATCATGCTTTTATTCCCCATATTAGCTACATATTTCTGAGACCTAGACCTGTTCCTAATATATTATGGCTACCATTATTTATGGAAGCTGTGGCTACAGACCCAACTGTTCAGCCAGGATAGAGTTGTGAACTGGGTCCAGTTACCACATTAAACTGAGCTGCAGTGCCAGTAAATACTCTGAAGTATATGGTCCTGAAATACATTTCATGTGGGTTGTTGTTGTTGTTTTCTTTTGAACTTATAATGTTGAACTTGAACACGGATTACAGTCAACTGGGTAAGAGTGGCAGCCATAATTAATTAATTATTCAAAATCATTTACATTTAGATCCACAAGGAATTAAGAGACTCTACCAGAAGATTTTTTTTTTCATCTTTTGTACATAAAATAAGTTAAAACTATGGCAACTAGATTGGGATATATATCAATTTCTATCAAATTTGTGCCAATTTGGGCAATTTTTATACATGTCACTGGCATACTGCTACATCAGAAGGCAAGGTTATGGCATCTCAACAGCCAATTACAAGCCTCCCTGTTCCACACACAGCTGAAAAATTCAGATGCACTGGACTCAAAATGTAGACATTGTGATTAATGTTATCAAAACAAACACTCTAAAACCTGCAACTGTAATCGCAGACCCCTGTCAAGTTCCCTGTTAATGTTTGCTTGGTATGACTATGAGGCTGAGCCAACATTGGCCATGTTACTTCTGGTGAACTAAACTGGCAAAGCCACTTCATCACTCTCAAGCTCATCACTCAGCCTCAGGTCAGATATAGCATGGTCAGTCTTGCCTTGGCCCTTGCTTACCAAGACAGTTGCCATGGTGTGAATTCCACTTCAAATTTTATCTTTCTAAATCATAACAATACTGTCATCAGGTAATTTTAGACCTGTGTCAGAACATCTATTAACATGTTTTGAATTGTTGGTCTTGATTTCTTGTCATTTAAGTAGAGTTATTTTGTGCCAGCTTCATAACCAAGAACCTGGGGGCGTTTTCCTGCCGCAGTGCACGGGATCCTGTTTAGCCCTTACCTTCAAAGCATATTCTTTGCCATTCGCTTGATCCTGGGCCACAAACACGAAGCCATACCCTCCTAAAAATATAAATATTTGTACACGTTATGCGAGAATGTACGCAAATACATGAAAGCTTAATAGATATTCGATTTTCAATCATAAAATATATCGATCGCAAGTTAATAAACAGAGAAAATCATTCGATCAGAACACAACCGGCGATGGCATACCTTCTGCTATCACTTTCTTCACCCGCAGCTTTTGCTCTCCAAGTTCAACGTATTGACCCACAAAATCATTATCTTCACGTAAAGCACCTCCACCAAAGTATCCTAAGGCAGACCTGAAGAAGTCCGTCATGTTTTGACGCTTAGAACCTCTTTAAATTTACATAGACACAGGGGATAATTTTGACCATTTCTTCCCCACACATCACATCGGAAGCTCGATGACGTCACTTCTCTTGCGTAGTGCGCTCTATATCATAATCTGGTTCTACTTCCGCCAATGAGTCTTGTCGTAATTTTGCAAATATTATTTCCCCCCACTAGATGGCACTTTGGAACTAACAACGTGTCAACACAGGCACTCGGTTTTAATTTTTTTCTTTATTCAAGCGTGTGTGTCAACACACACTTTTCTGTTTTTCCTTAAGTTCTTTCCTTCTTTCTTCTTTGCCACATACCAGTGAATTTGTCCGACACTTTTCTCTAACACTATTATGCATAGAACCTCCCAACTTGGCATGGTGGTACCTACAAAAGGCTGCATACAAGGGGTTTGGCCTTTTTATGCAGAGGAAAGAAGATAATTAAAATAATGCAAATTAGCAGCTTTTGAAATTTTAAACCTTGAATATCTTTAGAAGTATACTAGAGATTTCTTTCCACTTCTACTAGTGGGTTTGTCACCATTTCGCATCTAATGAATTTAAAATAAAAGTTGTAGCAATTTAAATTATGCTAATTAGCTGCATTTGAAATTTTAAATCTTGAATATCTTCAAAACTATTATAGATAGAGATGTCATTTCAACTGCCACTAGGAGGCTATTGACCATTGCGCATGTAATAAATCTAACACAAAAGTTGTACCAATTAAAATTATGCTAATTAGCAGCATTCCAAATTTTCAATTATGAGTATCTTCAAAACTCTAATAGATAGAGCTGTCATTCCAACTTCTACTAGGGGGTTGTTGACCATTGTGCAGCTCATGAACTAAAAACAAAAGTTGTAGCAATTTAAATTTTGCTAAGTAGCACCATTGGCAAATTTAAATCTTGAATAACTCATCAAAGCTTTAATAGATAGAGCTGCCATTCCAACTTCTACTCCTATGTTATGGACAAGTACGCATCTGATGAATTGGTGATAAAGGCTGTGCAAATTTAAATTATGCAAATTAAAGGCAGTTGAAATTTCAAATCTTGAATATCTACAAAAGTATATACACACAGATTTGTTCAGCTCTCTCATAGGTGGTGACACCTGGTGAGAGAAATTAAAATGCAATAGAGTCTTAAGGTTGACATTTTATCTGTCATCCAAAATATAATACTTAGACCTAACATGCATTAACTTCCATTTGTATCTTCTATGACTGTGACTGATCCAGTTAAGTGAAGTGAAATATGAAGCCAAATCAGTTTCTGGGTGTATGTATATATGCACTGGATCTGAATTGGGGCTGAGGCTATGAATTTGGGGCAAGGCCAGTGGCCTAGCAACAGACCGGGCATGTTGGTGAAAGTGGAACCATTGGGTAGGGGTATGGTGGAAGATGCAGCTTTGAGCGATATGTTGTCTTTAACTAGAGGAATAGTAACAAGTGAAATCCAAGAAGGAGCTTTATTTGCATGTACACAACCACTGGTAAAAAATCAGGTGGGGCCACCCCTCCATCTCCCTCCTCACTGTACCTCAGCTTTGACAGAGCTCTAGTTTTAGATGTTGCCAATTAATGTGCATAAAAAGTACATAATATATCTGTATGCACACTGGCAGGTTGTGCCTGTTTCACATACACCAGAGAGGCTTGCACACAAGCTTGGCTGGGCTGTGTAAGACATGTGGCTGGAATAACACAGAGGTTAAATTTATGCCGTAAAATTGAACTTAAGTTGTGTTAGGGTACTTTGAGGCAATTTGAAAACATATTTTTCATCATTCAAGAGATAAGTTTGGTGCATTGAAGTAAGACTTGGATTGAGCTTGTTACACTAAGGCTGCTTTGTGTCAAGTGTGGCTTTCCAACATTGTTCCTGAAAACCAGTTGATTATGACAGGTGGTTGTATCTGTTATACACTGTAGTACTGAAGTACCCATTGTACACTGTTGTGCTGATCATACATTGTTAGTACTGAAATAACCATTCTACACTGTCGTAACTTTGTCGTACCAATCATACACCGAAGTACTGAAGTACCCATTGTACATTGCCTTACCAAAAATACACTGCAGTACTACTACTAATAATATTGCTGTGGCTCTCCGCTTCTGTCCCGTGGTCCTGTGTGACACAGTTGGCCTAGGAAAAAGTAAGGGAAAGAAAAAAAAATAGATGAGGCAGGGGGAAGCCATGGTTATCCTAATCAGCTGATGCTGCCATGTTTTCCAGGACCAGAGCTGAGGCAAAGGGCCTACCACACACTCTCTCACAGCTGTGGTGGGCCCCTGGTCCTGGATATACCCCCCTACACTCATCGCTTGTAGTCTTCCCCCCCCCCCCCCCCCATTATATAAAAAAACAAAACAAAAAAAACCCCACCCTTCCCGTATACACCCTACCCCCGACTCTAAGGCTCAGGCGTTTCCCATGGGGCACCCCACGGGAGCCCTTATAAGGGCTACCACCATTCCCTCTACTCCCTGCACTCTGAAGTTCTAATTTACCCTGTCGCTATCAAGCCCTATCAATTCATTTCTTTTCTCTCGTAATTTGAAAGTTGAATATCTCCAAAACTATTGTACATAGAGATGCCATTCCAGCTTCAGTTGATAGGTTTGTGGCAAACCCACATCTAATGAAACATAAACCAAAGTTGTAGTATTCTAATTTATGCAAATTAGGTGATTGTGCTGTAATTAAATCTGAAAAGTTTCAAAACTATTTTAGATAGAGGTGTCATTCCCACTTAAATTAATGGGTCTGTGACATAGCCACATCCAATGAACCATAATCCAAAGTTGTACAATTTTAATTGATGCAATTTAGGCAAATCTAGGAAATTAAAATGTTGAATAGCTTCAAAACTATCATAGATATTGGTGTCATTCAACTTCAGTTTATAAGTTTGTGACATGGCCACATCCAATGAACCAGGAATAAAAGTTGCAACATTTTATTTTGTGCAAATTAGGCTTATACAAAAAAATTTAGATTATGTTTAAAATAGCAAAGTGTAGCATTTCAAGCTGTACTCATTTTGAAGGCATCCAGAGTTGCTGTGAAGCAAATCTTCTTTTCTAGTCTCTTTCTTTCTTTCTATGGCACCCAAATTTGTCTGGACTTTTTCTCAGACACTATTATTCTTAAAACCACCGAACTTGCCATGGTGACTGGCCTACCAATGAAATTGTGCATATTGTTTGGAATATTCATTGTGTTTAAAATTATTCAAATTGGGGGCAATTAAAATTCTAAAAGCTCCATATCATCCAAACTATCGCAAAGAAACATAAAATTTCAATGTGCATGTATAGGTTTCTGACACCATTCCAACTTCAATTCATAGGTTTGTGGCAAAGCAGCATCCAATGGACCATGAACCAAAGCTGTAAGGTTTTTAATTTATGCAAATTAAGTGCATATGCAAAATTTCAATTTTGAATAGCTTCAAAACTATTATAGATAGAGGTATCATTCCAACTTCAATTTTTAGGTTTGTGACAAAGCCACATTCAATGAACCATGAACCAAAGTTGTTGATTTCAGTTTATGCAAATTAGGTGAATATGCAAAATTTATATCGTGGATAGCTTCAAAACTATTATAGATATAAGTGCCATTTCAACTTAAATCTACATGTTTGTGACATAGGTGCATCCAATGAACCATGAACCAAAGTTGCGTGATTTTAATTTATGCAAATCAGGCGAAGACACAAAATCTAAATCTTGAATAACTTTAAAACTATTATACATAGAGATACCACTGCAACTTCAATTTGTAGGTTTGGGATATAGGTGCATCCAATGAACCATGGACCAAAGTTGTAGGCTTTTAATTTATGCAAGTTATGCAATACAAAAAATTAAAAGCTTGAATAGCTTCATAACTGCTGTCCATAGTGGTGTTATTCAAACTTCAGTTTATAAGTTTGTGACACAGCTATATCCAATAAACCAAGAACCAAAGTTGTAGCATTTTAATTTATACAAATTAGGCTAATACACAAAATTTAGATTATGTCGAAGAATGGCAAAGTGTAGCATTTCAAACTGTTCTCATTTTGAAGGCACCCAGACAGATTTGCTGTAAAGCACACCTTCTTTTCTAGTTATGTCTGGCGGTCAACCCAGACATATTGCTTTTCCTCACGTTCTTTGTTTCTTTCCATGGCACACAAATTTTTCCGGAGTTCTTCTCAGACACTATTATTCCCAAAACCACCAAACTTGTCATGGTGACTGACCTACCAATGAAATTGTGCTTTTTGGTTTCGAATAGTCATGGTGATTAAAATTATGCAAATGGCGGGCAATTAAAGTTTTAAAAGTTCTATATCTTTAAAAAATATTATAGACAGACACAAGGTTCTAACTTACACAAATAGGTTTGAAACAACTGGCAAATCCAATAGCATACATTCAAAAGTTAAGGAAATATAATGTATGCTAAATTCACCAAATTTCTCCACAATCCACAAATGCAGGCCTTCAACTGCTTGTTGACATATTTCTAGACTTCCATGGTGCCAGGCAACCATTTTGAATTGAAAAATAATGAGCTTGAACCTGTTTTATCCGCAGCCTTCTATCCATACATAGGTGTATGGTGTGCAAGGTTTGGAGCTTGTAGCAAATGTGGGGGGGGGGGGGGAGACTCCCAACAACTGTTCATGCAAGCACAAATCTGCTCCATGCTAGTAAACACTGGAATTGTGAATTTCTTTCTTTTTCTTCTCTTTCTTTTCACCACCAAGTTGGTCAGGAGATTTTCTAAAGCACTATTCTTTTGAAAACCACCAAACTTGCTATGGTGACTGACCTAACCAGTGAAATTGTGCATCTCATTTGGAAAAGTCATGATGTTTAAAAGTATGCTAATTTAGGGACAATTAAAGCTCTAAAAGCTCCATATCTTCCAAACTATTGCAGATACTCAATATTTCAATGAGCGTATATTAGTTTGTGTCACCTGCCAATATAATAGACAGTATAAGTTGTAGAATTTCAAATTATGCTAAGTTGAATATCTCCAAAACTATTATACATAGACATACTATTTCCACTTCAAATTAGAGGTTTGTGGCAAAGCCGCACCCAATGAACCATGAACTAAAGTCATAGAATTTTAATTATTGCAAATTAGGTGAACATGCAAAATGTAAATCTTAAATAGCTTCAAAACTATTATAGATAGAGGTACCATTCCTGCTTCAATTTATGGGTTTGGGGAAAGCCCCATCCAATGAGCCATAAGCCAAAGTTGTAGGCTTTCAATTTATGCAAATTAGGTAAAACACAAATTTAAAATGTTAAATAACTTCAAAACTATTATAGATAATGGTTTCCTTCAAACTTCCTTTTATAAGTTTATGACATGGCCACATCCAATGAACCGAGAACCAAAGTTGTAGCATTTTACTTTATAAAAATTAGGCTAATACACGAAATTTAGATTATGTTGAACAATGGCAAAGTGTAGCATTTCACACTGTTCTCATTTTTAAGGCACCCAGACAAATTTGCTCTGAAGCGAATCTTATTTTCTAATTCTTTCCTTCTTTCTCGTGTACTATTACGTTAGGAAACTCCAAACTTGCCATGGATATAGCTCCAGGCATGAATTCAAGCCTTTATATGAAGCGTGGTGATGATTTTGAAAACTATGCAAATTAGGGCCATTTGAAAATTTAAACCCTGAATATTTCCAAATCTATCATACGTACAGGCAACAAATTCAACTTCAATTAATATGTTTGTAAAACTGCACTTTTTGTAATTTACATGTTACCTCTAAAGTTAAAGGTCAGGGTTATTTTGCCATTTGAAATTTTCTTCCAGTCATAACTCGATTATTTTTTATCCCATTTTGATTATGTTGGGCTCAAATTGCAGATATCATAATACTGCACTTTTTAAAAATTTACATGTGACAACTAAAGGTGAAAGGTCAAGGTCAAGGGCAAGGTCATTTAGAACTTTGAAATTTTCATTGAGCCATAACTCTGTCAATTTTCATCCAATTTAACCATGTTGGACCCGAATTGTAGCTATTGCAACACTGCATATATTTGAAATTTACATGTAACCTCTAAAGGTCAAGCGATAAGGTCATTTGGACCTTTGAAAGTTTCTCCTAGCCATAACTTGGTTGATTTTTATCCGATTTTGATTATTGGGCTGAAATTGTAGGTAGAGTAACAATGCACATTTTTGTAATTTACATGTGACCTCTAAAATTCAAAGGTCAAGGTCATTTGAGTCTTTGAAATTTTCATCTAACCATAACTTAGTCAATTTTCATCCAATTTCAGTCATGTCGGGCTCAAATTGTAAGTATTGTAACTCTGCACATTTTTGTCAGTTACATGTGATCTTTACGGTCAAGGTAATTTAGACTTTGAAATGTTCATTTAGCCATATTTACAACTTTTGAAGGCACACGGACATATTGGCTCTAAAGCAAATCTTCTTTCCTAGTTTTGACTGCTTTTGTTCTTCTCGGTTTTCTGGGCTGAACCAAAAATTTGAGAAAAAGATTTCAGATAACACAGAAGAAAATAGTCTGATTCATTTTGAACAAGGATCAAAGGGACCACATTGGTTAAAGTGAAATGAACAAAATTAGCTCAGTGGATGTCACAGATCGAGTTCGCCAATTACGTTTACATCACGTTCTTAAAATTTTCAATGGGACAGCCCAGCATATATGCAGTATGATTTCACTACAGTCAATGAACGGCAGAAATACAATACAATGTGAGAAGTCAAAGTAAAAACTTATTCATTCCTTATTTTATTTTAGTGTAGTTTTTTTTTTTTTTTTTTTTTTTTTTTTTTTTGGTTGTTTTTGTTTTTGTTTTTTTTTTTTTTTTTTTTTTTTGTTTTTGTTTTTTTTTTTTGTTTCGTTTCATTTCATTTTATCTTTTCATTTCATTTCATTTCATTTCATTTCATTTCATTTCATTACTTTACAGCACTAAATGATTGGGATGAGCTTTTGGAACGTATCATATCAATTGACGATTTAAAACCTTTCAAAATACAAACAAAAGCATTCCTTTTAGACAAGGTACCAGCAAGGAAGAATGACAAGTATGTTTATGTCTAGGTGCAAACGCAGACAAATTTTCTTTTTCCACGATTTCTTTCTTTCTTTCTTTCTTTTTTTCTTTCTTTCTTTCTTTCTTTCTTTCTTTTTTCTTTCTTCATTCTTTCCTTCCTTCCTTTGTTCCTTCCTTCCTTCCTTTCTTTCTTTCTTTCTTTCTTCTTTATGACCAGATTTGTCCAGTTTTTCTAGGACACTATTATTCCGACAATCCCAAAAATTGCCATGGTGACTCACCTACCAGTGAAATTAAGCACCTGGGTTTGAATAGTCATGATGTTTAAAATTATGCAAATTAGGGCCAATTAAAATTTTAAAAGCTCCATATCTTCCAAACTATCGCAGAAAGACACAAAGTTCTAACTTACACATTTAGGTTTGAGACAACTGGTAAATCCAATTGCATACAAACAAAACTTGGGAAATTTTAATGTATGCTAAATTCACCGAATTTACCCCCAATCCACATGCAGGCCTTGAACTGCTTGCTGTATGACCTATTGTTTGACCTCTATGGTACCATGTTACCGTTTTGCATTCATAATTAAATAGCTTGAACCTGTCTCACAGGCAGCTTTCTATCCATGCATGTTAGGTGTGTGCTTTGGAAGGTTTGGGTCTTGCAGCCAAAAGAAAGGGAGGAGGGGGAGACTCCCAACAACTGTGTAATGAGGCTCTCAGAGAATCTCTTTCTGTTCATGCAAGAATAGATCGACTCCATGCTGCCATATGTACCAGGCAGGCTATAGTTTCCACTAGAGCTGCACAGACCTGTCAGACCATGACTGCAACTGGTGTCCAAAATGGCCTGTTTTTGCCTGAGGCAATGTAAGTCTGCTGAGCTTATCAGTCCCAAGTGAACACAGGATCCAGAATTTAGGCAAACAAGCATGAGTGTACCCTCTGTTAAAAATAACTACATACAGAGCTGAGTCAGCCAGACCAAGGAGGGTAGAATTTTTGTCATCTCACCAGACACTTTCATGTCTTTGTTTCCTTGTAAGCAGTGAGATGAATCCTGTTCTTCATAGCTAATACTGAGACAGTATAGTGCTTGTCTTGGTTCACAGGTACATGTATATGTAGTTTCTTGACAGCTTCTGTTAAAATTGTTTATGTAATTAAGGAAAAAAGGCAGTTTTGCATTGCATGTGTACACATCTGCTTGAATTATAATCTGTATACACTGTACATATATATGTGCATGTATGAATCATGTACATATACATGCACACATGCTCATCTATACTGCCCAAAAGGGCTGACCCCCTCAGGAGTGGGCACTTTTCTCTGGTCCCAAGGGTGCTCACTGTAGAGAGGTGTCACTGCAGGGAGGTTTCACTGGAATTTCCTTTCTTTTTCTTTCTTTGTTTCTTTGTTTCTTTCTTTCTTTCTTTCTTTTTCTTTCTTTCTTTCTTTCTTTCTGTCTTTCTTTCTTTCTCTCTCTCTCTTTCTCTCTCTCTCTCTTTCCTTCCTTCCTTCCTTCTTTCTTTTCTTTCTTCTTCACGACCAAGTTGGTCTGGAGATTTTCTAAAGCACTACTTTTCCGAAAACCACCAAATTGGCTATGGAGACTGACCTAACCAGTGAAATCGTGCATCTCATTTGGAATAGTCATGATGTTTAAAATATGCAAATTTAGGGACAATTAAAATTTTAAAATCTCCATATCTTTCAAAATATTGCAGATATTCATTTTTTCAATGTGTATATAAGGGTTTGTGACACCTGCCAATATAATAGACAGTATAAGTTAGGTAGAATTTCAAATTAGGCTAATAAGGGATTTTGAACAAATTCAAATTTGAATATCTCCAAAACTATTATACAAAGACATGCCATTTCAACTTCAATTTAAAGGTTGTAGGTTTTCAATTTATGCAAATTAGGCAAATACACAAATTCAAATGTTGAATAGCTTCAAAACTATGATAGATACTTGTTTCATTCAAAATTCCATTTATAAGTTTGTGACATGGCCACATCCAATGAACCAAGGACCAAAGTTGTAGCATTTTACCATATAAAAATTAAGCTAATACACGAAATTTATATTATGTTGAACAATGGCAATGTGTAACATTTCAACTGTTCTCATTTTGAAGGCATCCAGACAGATTTGCTGTGAAGTAAATCTTCTTTTCTATTTACTTTTATGATTTATATTGTAACTTGAATGAAAGTTTAAATCTGTTGCTCCATATCATTTAGACCGCCTTCGTCTTTAATACACAATATGTTACGCCTTACATTATATAATTATATTTATATATATTTTCCTTGATAATTACAGAGGAATTACAATCACCTCAAATGTTTATAAATTTTTTACATCACTCATGGAAATATAACTGATGTCATTTTTGGAGCGTGAAAATACTTTAGGTGAATTACATGGGGCTTATAGGAAAGGTCGCCGTTTAGAAGACCAAATTTTAACACCAAAAGGTCTTTGCAGTTTGAGAAAAGACAAAAAAGAAAAGACATGGCTTGCTTTCCTTGATATAAGGAAAGCCTTTGATGCCTTAAATAACGATCAATTGTTCTATAGTCTTTGGGATGCAGGCATACAAGGAAAAACATGGCGTCTTCTGAAAGGTTTATATGAAAAAGTAGAAAAAAAAGTAATCTTCGGCAGTTTAGAGAGCGAATGGTTCGAGATATTCAATGGTGTAAAACAGGGTTGTATTCTATCTCCCACACTCTTTTCCATCGTGATGAATGATTTGTTATGTATGCTAAAACAAAAAGATCATTTGGGTATCATATATAGAGATACGTTAGTACCAGCCCTATTATATGCAGATGACACGGTTTTGCTGGCTGAGAGCCAGGATCAGTTAAACAGGATGCTTAATGTTGCTAGTAAATTTGTTTCCAAATGGGGTTTGACCTTTAATGGTAAAAAGTCCAAAATAATGGTAATTGGCAAAAGGACTAATCTGAGCTGGAAATGGATTTTAGGTGACATTTTATTGGATGAATGCTCTTCATACAAGTATCTTGGGATTCAATTTTGTAAATCACTTAAGGATACAAATCATATCAATAAGTACTTAAAGCCAAAAGTTTCACGTCTTGTCGGCTACATGTGCAGCATCCTGGCACCTCACGATAATGTTAATAGGATATCATTCGGTGAAAGCCTGTGGAAAAGTGTCATATTGCCCTCTTTACCACATGGTTGTCCCGTCTGGTTGTGTAATACTAAACAAAATGTCTCTGTCATACAATCAATGCAATACTCGGTAGCACGGGCGCTTCTACGGGTGAAGTCCGCCCCTGCTATTTCAGCTACTTTAGGAGAACTCGGATGGCTGCCATGTAATATCATTCTAAATAGACACAGGGTAAACTATTTCAGCCGGATGAAGTGCAAAATTCCTCAATCCAGACTATGTAAAAGAATCTTTGATGACATGGAAATAAATCATAGAAACAGCAGATCAAACACATGGTGCTATTTTAAGGAAACCGAAAATATATTGACAGGGGTTGGTTTCGATCACGGGGTGTTTGGAACTTATCGCAATCTACCAAACTCATTCTATCGCTTAAGCTTAGACTCACATAAAAACACTTTTCGGGAAAACCTAGATGCTAAAGCTTCACTTTCATACTATAAAGAATTTAAAACATCGTCTTTTTCGGAAAATTATTTATAAGACATATCCGATTTTGTAGGGGCCAGATTAAAGTTCAAGCCTCGTACATGCTGCTTGGGAATTCAGGCTGACCAGGCACGCTGGGGTTTGTCGGACGGAATGTGTAAACTATGTAACTGTGGTCAAGAAGATATTGCCCACCTTCTCTTCATATGCCCAGTGCTAAACGAGATAAGGAAAGACTGTTTTTGACAGTTGGAAAGTCAGGTTGGCTCAAAAGATTGTCCGATATGGCATTATTTTATGAGTTCGTCATTACGTATAAAAACTATCATTTTTCTTTCGAATGAAAAGTTTGACAAGGTATGTAAGAATTTTCTGAAAAGAGTCTGGTCATACCGAGGCACACTGCTTAAGCAATGACGCCGTACCATAGGCTATTCTAACCTCCGGCACCCTCTTGTTAAATTTATGAAGCAGTGTCCTTTGGACAATGTACTGGTAATATAACATAATGTACTTCATATGTGGCAGGACACAAGATTGGTGGGTCTCCCATAAGGCGGGGAGGTTGACTCGAGGGATCACTGTTTCCCAAGTACTGGTCTCTCCGGTGGGCCCAGCCCGTCGGGAGAGCCCCTGCAACTTTCATGTTTTAGTGCTTTGCAGCGGTACTTCTTTTCGTACATTTGTACTTTTAGTCCATGTTGTGAGCCCTTGTAGGAATATTACGGTGACAATGAGTGTAAGTCTTGTCCATATCATCGATGTAAGTTTTATCTGGACGCACCACGGGTTTACAACGCCCCGGTGGTGCCCCCGGTGAAAAGGGGGTAGTTTCCAATAAAATTATTATTATTATTATTATTATCATCATCATCATCATCATCATCATCATCATCATCATCATCATCATCATCATTATTATTATTATCATCATCATCATGTCCATAAATTGTGACTGTACACAATTTTCTTTCTTTCTTTCTTTCTTTCTTTCTTTAATTTATTTATTCATTTTTGTAATTATTTTTGACCAAGGACATAATCGGAAATAATCCAGTAAATTGTGGCTTCCTTTGGTTATCCTGGTGCTGGTCAAACCAAATTTTTGATGAAGTATGTTTTGTTTATCAAATGTAATCCTTAGTTCTAATGTGTTTTTATCTGTATTTTATGTTTATATTTAACCCGATTTGAGCCTCAGTTATATATATTATTGTTTGGAACTTTTTTATTTTCATACAGAGTGTGATTTGAGTTCTGTGATATCGTATCATTTTTATTTTACGAGTCTTATGTTTGTCAGTTAATTCATTTCAGTTATCGTATGTATTGTCCTTTGTATTTTATGACTGGCACCGAATACAATCAGATCTGTTTCTTTTAGAATTCTGACAATTTGAAATTGAAGTTCTCACAATTCTTGACACTTAAATTTTGAGAGGCTTTATCTAGTACAAAATTAAAATAAAAAAAAGAAAAAACAAAGAAAAAAACTATCCCACAGACAAAAACTGGCACTTTTTTGACCTTCTAGGTTCATATTGTCAGAAAATCAGAATTTTATCAAGAACGTAACACACATTTGGACATTTGCAAAGAAATTTAAAATATAACATTTTTGTAGCAAAATGAACTTTCATTCAACAATAAGCTCACAATATTTAAATTTTCTTCAGACTTTATTTGTTTTGATAATACCCTTTTTAAAAAGTTGTTTGCATTAACACTTTGCAATTTATCTAATGGACCTTGGAAGATACTTGTTACCCAAAAATATTTTTGATGTATCTCCTGTTGTTCAGATCTATCTGTCTGTATGTCTGTCTGTCTGTCTATCCGTCTATCTATTACACACGATTAGGGCTATTATGAACTTTTTTCTTTCTAATTATGCCATGCGGGTTACTATTTTATTGATGCATCACTCATGGTGTATCATCAGCGTCTATGTACACAGGTGATTAAAACTTTATGTCAAAATCTGCGGAGAGATTTCAAGAGTAACTTAACAAATACATATTTTTTACACACAAACTCTGCATAATTTTGACAAACTAAAAAGCCATCTTATTTGATAAACCTTGTAGATTAAAAATATATGGGTGCAATGTGACCAATACGATAAAAATAGTAAAATAGTACTGTTGTGTAGTTATTGGATTAAGTACAGGTGGCTGATTCCCAACCACTAGAAGTAAGATTAAGAGAAAAAACAATATGACTGTGACAGGCCTGTGCTCAGCTGACATGTACATATACCCTTGAGATTTTTAAGATTTGTCCAAAAAAAAAAAATATATATCTATAAAAAAAAATCAGTAATCAATGGAGCGTGGCCATTTCAACAAATCTAGTAGAGCTCCACCTAAGGTACATTACCACCAAGTTTGAAGCCAATCTGACTGACGGTTTCGGAGAAGTTGAAAATGTGAATTAGCATTAGAATGTCCCTTAACTTGCATAGTAATCAGTAGGAAAGGTGCATTACCGATAAGTACCACGAATTGACAAAATCGTTAAAAATCAGGAATTCACAGCAGTGCCACCTAGTTAACAACTTTGTTTGACCCATCCCGAAGGAACTTATCCACCATGTTTCAGCTTAATCTGAGAAACAGTTCTGGAGAAGTCGAAAATAGCAATAACACACAAATAATCATTAAAAAAATATTTTAAAAAAATAGAAAACAAGAGGATCATGATTATTCTGTACTCTGTTGAGTGGAATCTGCTATTACAATATTGAAATACATCCACTGTAGTCTGTATAACTATATACATGTGCACTGGTAAAACTCGAGCATCAGTATTTGAGAAGAAGTCGAAATTGTAAATACAATAGTGCAATACATGCACTCTATTGCCATATATATTTATATGGTGGCAGCACTCACTTACAGTCGCAAAGTTTGATATCCAATAACTTTGTCAAAAATTAACATATCGACATTATTTTTCGCAAACTTTTATTGTCTAAAGTCCCAAATCAAAACATTCCATATAGCTGTTTTTGAAAAGAAGTCGAAAATGTAAATACAATAGTGCAACATATGCACTGTATTGCCACATATATTTAAACAGTGGCAGCACTCACGTACAGTTGCAAAGTTTGATGTCCCATAACTTTGACAAAAATCAATATATCCCCATTATTTTTGCAAACTTTCATTGTCTAATGTCCAACTATATTCTCATAACATTTTAAGCAATTCTATTCAGCCGTTCTGGACAAGAATTCGAAAATAGCCTTAACACACAAAAATTCATAAAAAATAGGAAAAAAATGCAGCGGCACCTGGTGGGCAAAATAGGAACTAGGTGACCCTGTGTGCAATATCTAAGCAATTGGCCCAGTAGTTCTTGAGATGAGAATTTTTTTTTTTAAATAAATTTAAAAAATCATAAAAAAATTATTGCATTATCATCTGCTTCGCAACTTATTAGAGGTCCACCTGGGGAACATCCATGTGCAAAATCAAAACATTCCATGCAGTGGTTTTTGAGAAGTAAAAAATGTAAAATATCTGACAGACGGACAGACAGATGGACAGACGACGGACACAAACAGATTCTATAAGCTCTGCTGACTGAAGTCAGCAGAGCTTAAAAAATTGCAGCACCACCTGCTGAACAAATTTAGAACTAGGAGTCCCCAAGAGTGTTCCTGTGTGATATCAAAGCAATCGGGTGAGCGATTTCAGAGAAATTTTTTTGATTTGCCCCAAAAAATCATTAAAAATCACTCGACCATGACCACTTGACTAAACTTGGTAGAGACCCATCCAAGGTACATTGCCACCAAGTTTGAAGTTAATCATGGTAACCGTTTTTGAGAAGAAGTCGAAAATGTGAATTGTGGATGGACGGACGACGGATGACCTACCCTCCTAAAAGCTCAGCTGACTTATCAGCTGAGGTAAAAAAGGAGACACAGAAACGAAGCCCTTTTTAAACAACGGCAAGAACCTCATTCAATGGTAATGTAGCCTTGTCAATGAAACTTTTCACAACTTTAATCCGTGATCACTTCAATTCACTCCTGTGACAGTGAGGCACAATCAGTGATTCACCTTTTCTACTAAAAACATGAATGAAAAAAAATCATATCAGTTATGTGAACAGACGAAACACCGAATACACACATGGTAAATTTTGTACATTTTTTATGTATAAAGCTAAATTTGGTACACTCTTGGTGTGTAAAGAAACTGTGATAGTCACGGATAAAATATGGAACCATCCGCTCCTCCTTGAAAGCATAGGAAAATCTGCGAAATATTGACTTCATCAATACAGTTTACGAGCAATACATCAAATGTGAGGTTTGCATGTGTACCATGTGTACTACAAAGTTGAGCCGGAGAAAACAAACCGTATTCCTGCTATAGACAATCATGTACGAAAATGGGCCATTCTACCTTTCATTGCGATTTACTCAGAAAGCAATTTTCGCAAGATCAATCAATTTTGTAAACAACATTTGAAAAAAAACAGTAGTTTTATCCTATCGAAATGAACAGATTTTGGAAGGTAAATACCTAAGCTAGGAATCATATCTGGGATTTTCCGTTCTAACTATTCCTTCCGTGACTTTTGAAGCGCCAAAAGTGACACAACTGTAAAACTTTATGATTGCGATGAAAGAATTCAACAACATTTTCAATACTCATTCATTTCATGAACGGTACGAACGGTTCCTGCGTATTGGTCAGTACTTTAATCCTGCAAAGTTTTTAGACTTAATTGTGGAATATTTTTCCAGCCAGTGGGCGCTGCAAAAAGTGCGATCTGATCCCCTCTTGGAAAATTACTCAAGACACCATCAAAAGTGGTCACATTTATACAAAACGTGATTCTTTCAAATCTAGAAATCTGTACCATTAAAATAAGTATAGTTTTCTGGGTGAAATGGCAAAAACGAAAAAGTTATAAGGGGTTAAAGTCGCTAGTTCTATACGCGCGGTCGAAATATGGCCGCCACCTTAAGCCACTAAGCATCACTACAAAATTATTTATTATACTCTGAGGAGTGCGACTGGTGGATTAAACATAACCAGCGATGTTTTGTATTTTGTGGGCATGGAAGATGCATGGAAGAACTAAAATGGTAATGATGTTAAATGTATTTTATTGTTGCCTTCGAAGCAGACTCAGTGTTTTTTTATGTTCTGATGTTAATGTACGGATTCCCTGGAAGTAGAAGGCCTGCTTCGCAGACAAATTCTATTGTTGCTTAGGGAGAAATGCTTGAAATATACGAAGCTCCGTGGTCAAATCAAATTCATAGAACTCATTCCAGACAAATTCTATTGTTGTTTAGGGAGACAGTGCTTGAAATGTACGAAGCTCCGTGGTCAAATCAAATTCATAGAACTCATTCCAATGGCCAACATAAATACGCACATATTGCCAATTTAAGCCTTCTTTTGACAGGGAATGTCATCTAAATAAATTCAGCACAATTGTTTTAGATTGAGAGGAACACAAAACCTAAAACCAGTTGACGATATAAAACGCAAGTCAACTCGATTAGAAGATTGAAAATGAAAAACATTAGTATCACATGGAACGCAATTCTTTGAGCTGAAGCATGAATTATTCTTACATATGCCAAACACTAATTAGTTTGACACTCTGAGCATCAATCATAAATTCATATTTATTTGTGTGTGTGTGTGTGTGTGTGTGTGTGTGTGTGTGACAATGGGTAACAATTAGGTAGATAAAATCATGTATTTGACTCTATTAATGACGCTTGTAAAATGTATCTCAAAATCTTGTGATGCTTAGAATACTAACAAAGGACATTTGTAATTCACAAACTGGGTGCATCTGAAACAAACCTATCTATACCAAAAAAAAAAAAAAAAAACAACCCCAACTACTCCTATTATACTACCAGTGGTGTCACAAGATTTCATTGAACATGCAAAAATTTTAACATTTTTTTAAAGTTATTACATAAAACTTTTTTTTTTAAATATTGATAGAATTTTTCCCTTATATTCCAGACATAGTGCAATTTTCCTAAAAAATGTATCATTGACATTTGCTTCAGTCTTTCACGAGACATTGAAATATAGAGGTTTCAAGACAGTTTCAGTCAAAAGTAGGTGGCGACACCAGTAGTAGTAGAGTGGTGTTTTTTGTTTTGGTAGTAGTGAATTAAATTGAATGGAACTGAATCCCTATTTTCACAACGTACACATATGATCATACAATAAGGTGATGAAAGTCAAGACAAATGGAGCTGGGAACCTGCATGAAGGTAACAAGCAACTGGTTGGGGGTGGGGGGGGGGGGGAAAGAGAAGGTAGGGGAAGAATGCACTAGTTTACATACACACAATTAGCATAAATTTGACGAGTATTGTTACCAGTTTACTTGAAAGCAGTCTGCATGTCAAAGGGTCATTTCAAAAGGAAGATCAGTAACATTCAAGATTGATATCAGGAGATTCACATTTAAATGTTGGAGGTCTTATTATCAGAATATCAGGGAAGATCAGTAACATTCAAGATTGATATCAGGAGATTCACATTTAAATGTTGGAGGTCTTATTATCAGAATATCAGTCTTTCTTAGTTAGTTCGTTAGTGAAAACAAAATTGCTAATGAATGTTTTAAAAATAAATGAGGGGGCGGTCATAGCGTCGAGCTAGAACAAGCTTTGCCGCGAAGCGGTCCTGGCGAGAAGTGAAGAAAGGCTTTCTTCACTCCTCTCCAGGACCGCTTAGCGGCCTGGCTTGTTCTAGCTCGACGCTATGACCACCCCCTCGTTTATTTCTATAACATTAATAAGCTATTTTGCTTTATAACGAATTGACTAAGAAAGGGTCTTAAGAAATACTACCAGAGTATCACAATAGTTAAAGTATTTATCTTATAATTTCTGTCAAGTTAAAGGTGGTGCCACGAGTAGCATTAGCAATTTAGACTTAGACCTCCCCCACAAATTTGAAGATCCGCCAAAAATTAAAGATGCTAGAGTGTTTGCAAGATTTTTACATTTTGACCCCCATATTCCATAATATTGTAGGTGGTATCACCAATACTGAAAGGGGCATAGATTTTCATACACCCTAAGTCCTGAAAGTTATATTGGGCTAACCTGAAAACTGTGGATGGTATCGCGCTAACGAGCTAAAGTTTACAGACGGACTGACAAGCGGTTGCATGTGCTCTGCGACCTTTTGTCAGCAGAGCCAAAAAGAATAGAAATTTATAAATTTAATTCCTTATCAGAATTCCTTTCAATACGGGGAAGAAACAGGATTGCCTCTCCGCGGACAGTAATTATATGAAACGCTGGTTTGGGTGAAGTTATTATAAATGACGGGTAGATTTAGCTTTACTAGTTATCCTGATTGTAGAATGTTTGGGAGTATATCGTACTTTAAATACATTGGCATGTTTATGGATAAAAACTGTACTAGTCCTTTGATGAAAATGGAAAAGATTCTCTAAGGATTTATCTGTTTGGGATTGAATTGGACGTTGTGAACATTTCAAATCTGTATGATATTCTTGGGTAAATAAAGAAGTACAGGATCCTAGCACAATTTGGTGAAACATAAATCATGATGCTGAATATAATTAAAACAAATGAGGTATTTCAAGATATTGTTCGCTCTGTTGTCCACGTCTTCATTCCAATTTAGTTTTTACTCACGGCTAGTACGGAGGTATTTTGCTGATTGTAATCGCTTTATAACGTGGTTCCCGAAGATAAGGTTTGAAAATACAGCATGATCATGATGTTTGGTGGTAAATATGCTGAAGCAGGACTTTTCAGTGTTCAATGTGAGTTTGTTTACAGAAAACCACTTACAAATACAAATTCCCAAGCATTTTTTTCCCTCAGATTTTAAATCATCTTGATTTTTCCCTGATATAAATATATTTGTCATCTGCAAAATCTAATACAATTTTGCCTTGGAATACATGAAGAACATCATTTATGTAGATTTAAAAGAAGAAAAGAGGCCCTAATAGTAGTTGTTACATGGTAGCAGCGTTAGTAGCAGTTGTTGTAGCAGCACCAGTGGCGTAACAATGGTTCCAGATTTTTGCCTCCCCATATTTCACGAAGATAAATAAAATAGAAGTCACTGCAACATTCACATTTTTCTTACACATTTACAGGTGGTGCCTGGTCATATCTTACCGGTAATTTATCGCACGTACACTGTCTTTTCAAGCAACCGTCTTTTTTTCCCAATTTGTTCTTTGCCTTTTCATATCCCTGTTAGGATGTCAGCCTAAATAAAGTGGGGAGGGACTGTTCTTCTGTAAAGAGTTATTCGAAATGAAGACTTGGAAGCGGTACCTGGTTCTTGACGTTGATGCAGAAAAGCATGAAAGGTTGATTCAACATTTATTTCTGTTGTTGAATTCTCAAGATAGGCATGAACCTGTGGTTAAAATTGGCATTGGAGCCACAATGGAGCCCAACATATATCACTGATACAACGCACTACATACTGGTGAAAAGTAGATGATGCGATATTCGTAGCTGTGTGACCACAAAATCATGTGTAACCTTTCGAAAAATAGGTCAAGGTCACCCATATTATGCATATTGAACTTTCACACGATACACATATGCTGTACATTTGGTGAAATTAGCCCTACAATGTCTCAAGATAATGAATACCATAAATTTTACCAAATGAAATCATATTTTCCTTTCACCAATAGGTGGCACCCCCAGTATTGTTCACATTAACTTAAAAGTTCCAAATGCTATTGTCTTGACAAGCAAATTTATGTTTACGGACAGACACACAAGTAATTGCATAAGCTCTGTGACCAATGGTCAGCAGAGCTAAAAAGTCGGCAGTCTCATTTGTTTAACACGCAGGTGCTCAGAATATGAACTTCTGTGGTAAATGTGATGCATAATTTTGCAACTGTGTAAAATGACCATGAAAGCCAAGTTTACGATCTAGTAACAAACCCTTGAAGATATGCCCAATACAAAACAAGTGGGACAACTCACTATTTTTTTTCAGAGTATATTACTCTGCAAAGTAATGCAACACAGAACACGTTAATTTTAGATAGCAAAACACCATCACTTATGCTTTTGTCTGTCTTCACAGATAAGGTGTTATGAATGTGGGTATACCTGTTTGTTTTGATTTCAGAGGTCACTGTACTCATTAAGTGTGTTCCAGGTCACAGTCAGCCTGCTTTGTTGGGGCGACTTTCAGGCAGCTTGTAAACAAAGTGTTGACCTCCATTCATTTCACAGTACTGTGTGTACACATTTCGGAGGTGATCTTGAAAGATCAGAGGCAGGTGTCACTCAATGCACTAGGATGTGGGACTAATTGGAAAACTCTGGAATAATGTTGGGATTTCTCTGTCTATATACATATAAAGCAGGTATTTTCCTGACTGAAAAGAGAATTCAGGAAGATCTGACAGAAGCTGTAGGACTACAAGCCAGTGGGACTGTGAGCTATTATTACCTGTGGAGCGTGGACAGTATCTTTCTGGACTAGTATATTTGGTGTTAATTGTACCACATTGGAACCAAACTGCACCTGTATGGGATTGGATCAGCACCACACCTTTCAGTACCACATTGGAACCAAACCGTACCTCTGTGGGATTTGTACCAGATCACTGATCACCTGTCATAGGACTTGGAACTGTGGGACAGTACCTGTGGGTAATCTCACCAGGGATCATGATTTACCGAAGACTGTTCAAATACCAGCAGAGATAAGTTTATATACTTTGCAATGATTTTGATTGTTAATATATTGTTATTGTTAAGTTATATCACTATTGTCATTCTTTCTCGAGTTCTGCTAATATTCTGAAGGTGGGCATCCTAACACAAGGCAAAAACCTTTAGGCCCTATATCACAGTCTAGGAAGTATGGCGAATAACTATGTCACAGCCACTGCACTGCAATTAAATTGGTATTTCATGAATTTCAATTGCTTCAAATTGAATTTGTTTCTGTTGCAAGGAACACATTACAATGCATAAAACTGCATTTATGAAATCTGTTTGCATCCATTGGACTTCCAACAGTTTACACTGTTCGTGACATTTAGTACCAAATGGGACGCAAGCAAAGCTTAGGTGTCAAATGTCAACAGGTGCTTTTGCATGTGCTCTTACCTAGAGTGCAATAAATTGACCTATGAAATAAAAGTCCCCTATACCAACCTTGCAAGGCAAAACTATGCAACTGCAAAGGACAGCACACAAGCCTGCATGTTGGGCCGCGAGTTACTTTCATGCAAAAATGGATTCGAATAACAGGGATTCATTTCTTGAACTAAAATAAAAAATTCATGATGACTTTGGCTACACGGGCTCTTTTTCAATGAAAATGGTTCAAAACAAGGTGCATGAAATGATGGCGGATTCATCCTAGTCGTCACGCCTGAAATTTTGGAAGAAAAAATTAAGTGACTGAAGCTGCACCCAAGGCAACTAAAGAAAACAACAGGTGGGCTATGCCATATTGGACAGTGTGGTGGAATATGCAGTCACAGACATTACACAATGCATTTTTCGTTATTGGTGTATATTGAAATGTCCAGTGAAAGCCTTGCTCGTCTCTTTCCAATTTACCTGGCGAGTTCACTTCTAAGACATAATCGTGTCATTGCATCAAAATTTATACTGATGGGCATGTTCTGTAGCTAGTGAAGCACAGACTGTAATGAAATGGGCGCAATTGTGTCATAAATAAAACTCCTAGCAGGCTAAGAGAACAAGCAGCACTCTGATTGGTTCATTTGTGATATGGGTCAATTATTGCAGTCTGAAGCAATATACTCCCCAGCAGAACAGATGAAATTCAATGGAAAGACAGGAAATGATGTAATTGGAATGGGTGTCCAAAAAGTTGATAAGCCAGTGATTGAAATCTTTGAAACCAGAGCCAAGAAATATACACACAGCAAATTTGGTATCCGCATTACATTACAGGAAATATGACCAACAGAAGCGGTTTCTATGATGGGTCACAATGACCAAATTTTGGTGTGCAAACACCCTGATCCTATGAAGTTTGAACACATCAAATTTGGTAGGTGCAGGTGTTACAGTTTTGCAAATACAGCCCAGACAAGCTTTGTCACCAGGACAGAATGAAGGACAAGGTGCAAACCAGGGTCAAAGTCACAGTGACCTAATTTGGCATATGACACTCTTTTTATAACAAGAAGTGTCCACACATCAAGTTTACCATCTGTAATATGACACAAGAAATAGTCCACACAACTTTTTACTATGAGGATCCCGGCAGGTATCTAAATATACCTCCCTGGAGGATCAAAGGTCTAGGTAATAGCAACCTAATTTTGGTGTGTGCGCTTCCAAAAAATGTAAACACATCCAAGTTTGGAATCTCAAAGTATTATGGTTAAGAAAATATGGCCTGCCATTAGCATTTTCTATGATAGGATCAAAGGTCAAAGCAAGTGATTAAACTTTGGTATGTGACAGGACTCTACACCTGGAGTCCTTTCCTCCTGTGATTTGTCCCAAATGTCGCAGTAAATATTGAATGTGCTTATTCAATATGGATGTGCAACAAGGATAGTTTGTAGGGTAAAAGTTGATGGTTGACCTGAAGGGAAAGGCCTTCGTTCAAGCATAAAGTTTTTGATAACCACTTGAGGGTGCTACACTCGTGAAAACCCAGTACTGGGGGGTTGGTCATTGGATCTTTGAAGCATGTTCTATTCAGTCTTTTATCTTCAGTGTCAATGAAATTCTTATAGTCTGTAATGTGTCTTTTTCCTGCAGCAATATTTTACAAAATATATTTTGTGTGTCTTTAAATAACTACAAACCATGACCAATTCACAGTATCATTTGTTTATTTCTCCCCTGTACACAAAAATACAGTGCTGGGCTTGCGACCATGGCCATCTTCAGTAGTTCCTGCAAAAAACAAAAACAGAACAGAGACATCAACTTGTTGTCACATGACTTTGACTATTACTGAAATAAAACAACTTTTCCTGTGCTGTAATATGAAGAAAACTTGTAGTTCAGACTGCCTCTTGACTGAATTCAATATGGTCTACATACCTCAAACATTCACGTATGATTTGTTTTGAATCTGAGTACACAATGCAATGGAATTTAATATTACTGTATTTCAATATTGTCACCTGTGCTTCATTCACTTTTTAAAAATTACCCATGACACCAGCAAGTAATTTAGAAAATTAAAATATCCACAATAGTAAGTTGCATTCCCCTGACTTTTCTCTGGTGGGACTTCCACAAATTATCAAGTTAATTTCATCAAAATTGATAACAATGACATACAAAAATATGTGTCAAACTGGTATCAGGTTGTGAAGCTTGATAGCTTAGCACCACTATAAAGCCTATGATTCTGCAAAACTTTTATCACGATGACTACACTTGAAAAGTTCCCCATAATGCCATATTTTGTCAGAATTATGAGTTATATGGCACCCTACCAAATAGGACATCATCTCGCTTTATCATTGGAATTTTTATTTCCACATCACACAACTGACACTGTGATTTTCTAAGCCCCCAAAATGATTTAGTCGTCCATGACAAATGGCAACCCAGAGCTCTTTTAATGTTTCAGAAACAAACCTGTTCAAAGAACACACTTACTTTGCAATGACACCATCTTTCTTGGCTAGCCTAAGTATACAATCATCACTTTCTCCCTGCAAAGGATGAAGTACAACTTGCTAAAATAGACTCAAATCTTCCTCACACACACACACACACACACACACACACACACACACACACACACACACACACACAATCCTTCCTTGCATGACCTTAACATTCAACCCACAACAAGTTCCACTCTAGTCTTGCGTATGAGGATTTTTGAAAGGAAGTAAAAAATGTGAGTTATCATTGCAATTCCCACTGAATTACATGGTAATCAATAGAAATGCATTCATTAACTGACAGGTTCTCAAAATGAAACAAGAGGATCATGATAATCCTGTGCTCTGCTGACTGGAATATGCTTTTACAGTATTGCAACACATGCACTGTAGTCTGTATAGCTATATACATGTACAGTGGTAGCAAAGTTTAATATATTATTTATTTTTTAAACAAAAGGGCTGTGTGAACAGCCCGTGCCTCAGCTGCTCTTGACATTCATCACACTTGCAGCTCTATGAACTTGGGAAAGGATCAAGGACACCATGTTCTGAGTAAGTCTGACCTTTATAGAAGAACACTTACATGTGCAACATCAAAGTTCAAGTAGTTCTCAAGTTATAATGAAGAGTAAACTTCATGTATGTTGCACTGTGACCCCACAAACGAGGTCAAGGTCATTCATGTACTGTCTCAGCATGACCTTCATACAGAATAATTAACATGTGTAGCTAACTCAAAACAGATCTCAAGTTATCAAGTAAACAGTAAATTTCGTGTCAGTTGTCCTGTCAATTAGCATTAGAATGCCCATTGACTTACAAGATTTTTTAAGATTTGTCCAAAAACAAGAACAAAAAAATTCATTAAAAATAAAAAAAATCACAGGAGCATGAACATTTGAACAAAAATGGTAGAAACCCACCCAACATACATTGCCACCAAGTTTGAAGTTAATCTGGATGACGGTTTTGGAGAAGAAGTCAAAAATGTGAATTAGCATTAGAATGCCCATTGACTTCCATAGTAATCAATAGGAAAGCTGCATTGACCGACAAGTACCAGAATTGAAAAAAAAGTTAAAAATCAGGAATCCCCAGCATTCCCACATAGTGAACAACTTTGTTTGACCCTTCTACAAGGAACATATCCACCATGTTTCAGCTTAATCTGACAGACAGTTCTGGAGAAGAAGTTGAAAATAGCTATAAAACACAAAAATTCATAAAAAAATAGAAAAAAAAAACTGCTGCGCCACCTGGTGAACAAATTAAGAACTAGGAGTCCCAGGGAGTGTTCCTGTGTGATATCAAAGCAATTGGGTGAGCCGTTTCAGAGAAGAAGATTTTTTAAGATTTCACCCAAAAATGAACCAAAAAATTCATAAAAAATCCGAAAAATCACTAGACCGTGACCATTTGAACAAACTTGGTAGAGACCCACCCAAGGTACATTGCCACCAAGTTTGAAGTTAATCTGGATGACGGTTTTGGAGAAGAAGGCGAAAATGTGAATTAGCATTAGAATGCCCATCGACTTCCATAGTAATCAATAGGTAAGCTGCATTGACCGATAAGTACCCGAATTGAAAAAATCATATAAAATCAGGAATCCCCAGCATTCCCACATGGTGAACAACTTTGTTTGACCCTTCTACAAGGAACATATCCACCATGTTTCAGCTTAATCTGAGTGACGGTTCTGGAGAAGAAGTCGAAAATAGCTATAACACACAAAAATTCATAAAAAATAAGAAAAAAATTGCAGCGCCACCTAGTGAACAAATTAAGAACTAGGAGTCCCGGGGAGTGTTCCTGTGTGATATCAAAGGAATTGGGTGAGCACTTTCGGAGAAGAAGATTTTTTAAGATTTACCCACAAAAGAACAAAAAAATTCATAAAAAATCCAAAAATCACTGGACCGTGACCATTTGGACAAACTTGGTAGAGACCCACCCAAGGCACATCTGCTTTAAGTTTGACGTGGATCTGGCAGACGGTTTTTGAGAAGAAGTCGAAAATGTGAATTGTGGACGACGGACGGACGACGGACGGACGACGGACGACAGACCCTCACAAAACCTCAGCTGACTGACAAGTCAGCTGAGGTAAAAAAAGAGAAAAGATTGCAGTGCCACCTGGTGGCCAAAACAAGAACTAGGTGACCCCAGGTGACCCTATGTGCAATATCAAAGCAACAGGCAAGGGCAAGAATAAAAGGTTCAAGAACTACCTGAAAGAGGGCACGGCAGTCAGTGGAGGGCTACAGTTGTGTATTCCCATTACTTTACACTGTACTCTGCAACTTAATAACTTGAAAACTACTGCACACAGAAACAACAAATTTCAGACAGTAAAACTAGATGCATAACTAAAACCTCACAAAAATCATATACATACAGCGACAAAAGTGACTAGTTTATTTAAGGTTGCTTTAACATACAAACTAATGGGAATGCACAGCTCTAGCCCTCCAAATGTTTGTGTATTCAGTTGTGTATTGGGGCAAATACATACCTTCGACCTAATTCTCACCTTTCCTACTGGCCAAGTTTCCCTTGACATTAAAGAATTGTTTTTTTTTCTTCAAAAAATCAATTAAAAATATCATAAAAAATAGAAAAGTTATTGCATCATCATCTCCTTTGCAAACTTGGTAGAAGTCCACCTGAGGAATAACCAATGCAAAATTTAAAGCAATTCTGTTAAGCAGTTCTGGAGAATAATTGAAAAATAGATTTAACACACAAAAATTCATAAACAAATAAAAATTGTATCGCCACCTGGTGGTCAAGATAAAAAGTAGATGACCCCAGGAGACCCTATGTGTAATATAAAAGCATTTGGCCAAGTAGTTCTTGAGATGGAAGAAATTTGATTTTTTTTCTTCAAAAAATCAATTAAAAATTCATAAAAAATAGAAAAATTATTGCATCATCGCCTTCTTTGCACACTTGGTAGAGGTCCACCTGGGGACATCCATGTGCAAAATCAAAACATTTCAAGCACCTCTTTTTGAGAAGAAGTCAAAAATGTAAATACAATAGCCATATAAAGTATACAGTGGTAACACTTACCTATGGTCGCAAAGTTTGATTTCTAATGACTTTGTTAAAAAATTAACATATCCAAATAATTTTCACAAACTTTCATTGTCAACAGTCACATTATATTCTGACAAAACTTTAAGCAATTCTGTTCAACCATTCTGAAGAAGAAATAAAAAAATAGCGTTAGCACACAAAAATTCACCAAAAGTAAGAAAAAATTTGCAGAGTCACCTGGTGGCCAAAATTATAACTAGGTGACCCCAGGTGACCCTATGTGCAATATCAAAGCAACAGGCAAGGGCAAGAATAAAAGGTTCAAGAACTACCTGAAAGAGGGCACGGCAGTCAGTGGAGGGCTACAGTTGTGTATTCCCATTACTTTACACTGTACTCTGCAACTTAATAACTTGAAAACTACTGCACACAGAAACAACAAATTTCAGACAGTAAAACTAGATGCATAACTAAAACCTCACAAAAATCATATACATACAGCGACAAAAGTGACTAGTTTATTTAAGGTTGCTTTAACATACAAACTAATGGGAATGCACAGCTCTAGCCCTCCAAATGTTTGTGTATTCAGTTGTGTATTGGGGCAAATACATACCTTCGACCTAATTCTCACCTTTCCTACTGGCCAAGTTTCCCTTGACATTAAAGAATTGTTTTTTTTTCTTCAAAAAATCAATTAAAAATATCATAAAAAATAGAAAAGTTATTGCATCATCATCTCCTTTGCAAACTTGGTAGAAGTCCACCTGAGGAATAACCAATGCAAAATTTAAAGCAATTCTGTTAAGGTAGCGGCCATATTTCGACCGCGCGTATAGAACTAGCGACTTTAACCCCTGATAACTTATTCGTTTTTGCCATTTCACCCGGAAAACTATACCTTATTTTAATGGTACAGATGTCTAGATTTGAAAGAACCAGGTTTTGTATAAATATGACGAGTTTTGATGGTGTCCTGAGTAATTTTCCTAGGGGGTATCAGATAGCACTTTTTGCAGCGCCTACTGGAAAAATATTCGACAATTAAGTCTAAAAACTATGCAGGATTTAAGTACTGACCAATACACAGGAACCGTTCTTACCGTTCATGAAATGAATGAATATCGAAAATGTTGTTGAATTCTTTCATCGCCATCATAAAGTCTTACAATTCTGTCACTTTTAGCGCTTCAAAAGTCATGGAAGGAATAGTTAGAATGGAAAATCCCAGATACGGTTCCTAGCTTAGGTATTTACCTTCCAAAATCTGTTCATTTCGATAAGATAAACCTACTGGGTTTTTTAAAATGTTGTTTACAAAATTGATTGATCTTGCGAAAATTGTTTTCTGAGTAAATCGCAATGAAAGGTAGAATGGCCCGTTTTCGTACATGATTGTCTGTAGCGGGAATACGGTTTGTTTTCTCCGGCTCAACTTTGTAGTACACATGGTACACAAGCAAACCTCACATTTGATGTATTGCTCGTAAAACGTATTGATGTTTTCTGTGTTAAAAAGCATGTTTTAAAACTCAAAGACTCCAAAGGCAGCCACGCTGTTGGTTTTACCTGGCTGGTTTCCCATGCGGCTGCCTGACTTCAAACGGGAATTGTAAGTGGATTAATCACGTGACCTGACGTGTGATAACCTTGACCCTAACAACCAGTGTTTAAATATGGCGGCTGTAAGTGAAGACCTCGTGTATTTCAAATGTTTGTTTTACGGAGAAGTTCACTCAGCTGGCATGTTCTGCTCACTCACTTCTCATCACGTTGGATCAAAGAGCAAAAGATGCATTCCGGAAAGATGAAGGACCTATGTACCAGTCTGGACGCTTTTATGCCACAACAAAGTCTGTACCTGGGACGCGAGCAACTCCGAAGTGTCGGCATTGTGGGCACCCGCGGAAAGGCCATCCCAAGGTTTGCGCCCAGTCAGCAAATTAGTGAAGTGTGATAGTGATACTGATATTTGTGCCTGTATTTGTGCTGCATCACAACATCGTTCTTGTGTTGGATATGTGATGAAGCATTATGACTATTGAGCGAGAAGATATGGACACTATGGAATATTGATTGGTGTTTGACATGTAAATAGCTTTCTTCATGTTGTGCCATGTGCAATTGAATAAATATTTATTTTTCAAATTTGTCTTGTGTTTATTATTTTGGACGGAAATATTTTCCATCGTATGTACAAGGAGCAGTGTTGTAACTTGTATATCAAACAAAATTGAGCATTTTATTTTCTGATACTGTTTTGGGAGTTCGAGAAAAAAAGATTATCCATATTAGTTTTGTTAGATGCAGGGTGCTGTTCAGTTGGAGCATAGAGCAGAATGGGATGGACCACTTTGTGTTCTCTGTCAAATTTTATTGAACATTTTTGATATTGTTACCAACCAAAGATAATTGGATATTGAACATAAGTTATAAAACTTTTCTTCAAAAGTCTCCGCCCTCATTGTCAAATTTCATGTGAAGTAATTTGACCTCCAGTTCTCTTCCATTGTTGAGTTGATAGATGCCGGGGGGGGGGGGGGGGGGGGGGGGGGGGAGAGGGGATTATAGACCAATTACTTTGATGTAAAAGCTGCACTGGCTATAATATTTTAGAAATGGGAAAAAGGAGACCGTTTTTCACTAAGGTATGAATAACCGTGAATATCTTGTATTTCAGTATTATAAAAAGTTTATTTACATCCAAAAGTGTTTTCATTTTTGTTGTATTTATTTGCATTCGTTTTGACTTGGGCCAAACTGCAGTATATCATTGTATATATATATATATAAAAGATACATATATATCTCCAATGCTAATTTTCCAGGCTAGGGCCTATATGCCTTGGTTTGACCAGAGACATGTTTTAGGGGGGGGGGGGGGTGCTGTTTGTTGTTTTTGTAATTTTATAGCTAAGCACTTCAACACAGCATGGTCAATTTTGATTATCATTGATAAATGACAGCATAATAGCCAGCCAATGCAAGACTTTGGATACGTCTGAATTTGGTAAATTATAGGTTCTTATTGCTCACTCAATACCCCCGAAACTTACGTTTTATTTGGGTTAATGAAAATGTCCAAGCAATAAATAATTTAAATGATTGGCATTCTATAGCCTTAAAGCATGATGATAATATTCAGTTATTTATATACTTGAAAAGGAAACAAAGAATAAAGCTTGCCCGAGTTGTGTTATCTGGTTCGCAAGCTCTCTCTCTCCGTTACTGTTACACTCTCGGCAATCTGACGCTGGCGTCGTCCTGCTTTTGATTCTCTCTTTGTTTTTGACATAATTCTTTCCTACTTGACTCTCTAAGTCTGAAAGCAGTGACTAGGGACTATACGGTTTCTGTGTACAGTATATGAGACGACTAAGAAAGTAAGATCAATGCCCGCACTGTTTTATTACACTGATTGATGAACGTATCAGGGGCCGGTAATCCACCTATGAGGTTGCTTTCTGAGGGTAGAGTCGTATTATTGCTGAACACACAGGCCCCACCCCAGTCAAAAGTTTCAAAGAAATGTCTTACAAATGCCGGGAACCCATTAGTTTCAACATAATTTGCGACAAGTGCCCATTGTAAGGTTTTGACCACCACTGCAATGTTTTCCTGGAATGTCAACACACGAACCACGCAGACATCGAAGTGCCGCCTGAGATGAAAGGATATATCATTACAGGAACTTGGGTGCAGCATTGCATTTACTGAAATTCACCGATCACCAATTGTGTTTACTCATCACGTAACAAACTGATCAGAACACCAGCAAACTTTCATTATTTTAATGCTCATAGTATTATTATTGCATGATGAATGCTGATTTTCGGGCAATCCTCCGTTCGGCCGCCTTTGCTGTAATCTTCCGTGCCCGTCGATCGAGCCGCCATTTTGACAAAGGGCGATCGTCAAAACGGGTCATCAAGAGTTATTTTATTTCAATCATAGACCATAAGATAAACAAAAAGAACAGAGAATTTCTCGGTCGATACAGGAAGGGTTGAAGTAACATCTTTTCGTCATCATATCATGTGGCAGTGTCAATTCACTCAAGCGATGCCCCATTGTCTCATTAGTCATAGTCCACCGCATTTCCGCGTTGTCAGGGCCAGAGGCGGCGGCCGAGTGCTATCTAAACTTGGCGATTAATTACCATAATTCAACAAACAGACCAAGCACGTGTAATTGACAGCCCAAAGTTAGTGATGTTTTTCTTCATTTTTCTCCTATAAATATTTATTTTTTTAAAGTCAATTTTGGTGAGCACAAAGTTTAGATAATGGGCTTCATGAAAATGGAAAAAAGTCATTTTATGATGAGTCACCATATTGCCGCTGTAGTCGAAATGTGGCCGCTACCTTAAGCAGTTCTGGAGAATAATTGAAAAATAGATTTAACACACAAAAATTCATAAACAAATAAAAATTGTATCGCCACCTGGTGGTCAAGATAAAAAGTAGATGACCCTAGGAGACCCTATGTGTAATATAAAAGCATTTGGCCAAGTAGTTCTTGAGATGGAAGAAATTTGATTTTTTTTCTTCAAAAAATCAATTAAAAATAGAAAAATTATTGCATCATCGCCTTCTTTGCACACTTGGTAGAGTTCCACCTGGGGACATCCATGTGCAAAATCAAAACATTTCAAGCACCTCTTTTTGAGAAGAAGTCAAAAATGTAAATACAATAGCCATATAAAGTATACAGTGGTAACACTTACCTATGGTCGCAAAGTTTGATTTCTAATGACTTTGTTAAAAAATTAACATATCCAAATAATTTTCACAAACTTTCATTGTCAACAGTCACATTATATTCTGACAAAACTTTAAGCAATTCTGTTCAACCATTCTGAAGAAGAAATAAAAAAATAGCGTTAGCACACAAAAATTCACCAAAAGTAAGAAAAAATTTGCAGAGTCACCTGGTGGCCAAAATTATAACTAGGTGACCCTAAGTGCAATATCAAAGCAACTGGCCAAATAGTTCTTGAAATGAAGATTTAAAAAAAAAAAATTCATTAAAATATTCATAAAATAAAAAAAAAAACTTATTGCATCGTCATCATGATCATCTCCTTTGCAAATTCGGTAGAGGTCCACCTGGGAAACATCCATGTGCAAAATCAAAACATTCCAGTGCTTTTTTCAGAATTCGCAAATGTAAAAAGTCTAACAACGGATGGACACAGGGACGACGGACGCAAACCAATTCCAATAGCTCTGCTTACTGGCAAGTCAGCAGAGCTAAAAACTTTTGAAATCGGGGATTCAGAGTATCACTACCTTGTCAACAACTTTGGTAAATCCTCTAACAAGCTACATTTCTCACCACACTTCAGAACAATCTGAGCAACAGTTTTGTAGAAGTCAAAAATGAGGAAAACACACCAAAATTCATAGAAAAAAATGCAGCGCCACTTGCTGAACTCATTCAGGTCCTGGGGTCTTCAGAAGTGTCCTCATACAATTTCAAAGCAATTGGCTGAGTGATTTCGAAGAGTTTTAGAATTTTGTCAAAAGAAATAGAACAAAAAAATTCATTACAAAATCTAAAGATAGCGCGTGACCTTTTGAACAAACTTGAGACACCCACCCAAAGTACATTCCCACCAAGTTAGAAGTGAATCTGGTCAACCATTTTGGGGCAGGAGTTGAAAATGCAAATTTCCATTGCAATCTCTGTTGACTTACAATATACATGTAATGATTAATAGCCACGCATGCATGCACTCAAGGAGAGGTACCAAAATTCATTTTTGTTTTTTAAATCAGGTTTCCAGAGTATCAATACTTTGTGAACAAATTTGTTTACCCCCCTCACAAGCTACATTTCCAATACGTTTCAGAACATTCTCAGTGACAGATCTGGAGAGGAAGTTGAAAATAGCCTGACTTTTGGGCACAAAAATTCCAAAATAGAAAATCGCAGAACCACATATGGAACAAATTAAGGTATAGGGATCCCCAGAAGTGTACCTGTGCAATTTCAAAGCCATTGGCTTGGTGGTTTCAGAGAAGATTTGTTAAGATTGTGTCAAAAAATTCACACACAAAAAATCCAAAAATCATCTGACTGTGACCATTTGAACCGAAATGGTAGAGACCCACATAAGGTCTATCCCCACCAAGTTTCAAGCGAATCTGGCTTACAGTGTGGAGAAGTAAAAAATGTCAATTGGGTATCCCATGAGCATTGGGGGTGAGAAGTAGCAAAACTCATTGACAGCCGACAGGACACAGGCTGCCAATGCCCTTCCTTGCAGAGTTTCACCACTGCTCACTTCAACCCTAATGGCATCTCATTCTATCAAAGGAAACCTCTTATATAACATGGCATTTTACCTTTCAAAGTAATGTTAAGTTGGCAGAAAATCTCTACAATGATTTCAAGTGTGATAAGGGCATGAATGAATTACAGTGCCACAAGCATTGCAGTGTAGAGGACATTTCTATTTTATATTATATATTTCAATGCAGTGGCATGAAAGTAGTGCCAATTTACTTCTGGTTTGACAACTGAACTCACCATGGCAAACCATGGTGAGCTGCAAAACTATGCACGGTCTGCAAAATGTGCCACAACAAGGAAAGTTTCCAATACACCTTTAGGTCAACATATATGTGTGTGTGTGCGTGAAGTTTCATGAAACTCAGTTTAAAACAGTATTAAGGAATTATAGCCCGGATACGATTTTACAAGAATATGTCACTTTGACCCAGATACTTGATCTGGTGACCTACTTTTGGTGTATGACACACCCTTATGTCCAGATGCACCTGTGTGTAAAGTTTCATTAATCTAAGTTGAAGGACAAGTGAAGGGTAGCCTTGACGCGAAAAGCAGAGGGACAGACACATGGACACATGAAAAAAGCGATTACTACATGCCCATCTTCCGGTAGGAGGGTGGCATAACAAACAAAAACAAAGGTATTTGTTTGCTTCATTATACCTATTTACCCAGAAATGTCACACACAGTGTTGTATATTGTAGAAAGTAATAAGCAAAACTATTTTCTTTTTTTAAATTAACATTCAAGTGCCCAAACATGCAGCATTCATTCCATAGGTCTAATGGTACTTGGCATTCCTGAATGTCAGAAAGGACATGATAACGGAGATATTAAATATTTCATGAAGATAAACCATTCAGGAATTGGTAAATGCAAATTCCATTTCCTCAGAGCTGGGATATGGATTCCACTCATACATCCTTTCTCTGTGCATCTTGTATCCTTATTTTTCTACCTTACCAGTTTAGTACAAACTCCTGAACTATCCAGACAATTAAAATTGTTAAAAATATTGATGCATATCACACATGCGCCCCCTAATGCTAAATTGTTCGGCACTCTCATGTGTTCGAGGTGCATGTTGGTATTTTCCTTAAACCTGTTTCTAACCTTGATATCTATTAATTTATGAATTATCAGTCATTTATCACATATTTTGCGACAATACACGCTAATTTTGATATATATTTAGGCAAGTTTACATGCGCTATTTATCGTTCTTTGTTGCCGGAAGTGAATATTTTTGTGGTTTTCCTACCTATAACACTGGAGAGTTACCGGACAGTTTGGCACTAGGGGGCCCATGTGTGTATAGAAATTTATGGTGGCATTACAATTCAATCCTACAGCTGTAATTCAACATGTGTCAAACTTACCATTCTTCTGATGGCTCCACAAATAGCATAGGTTTTGTTTGATCCTGTCATACGACCAGTAGTTTCATCAACCTGAAGAAAACAAAGCACAGTTCATGTGTATACATGTATCAGTTTATATAGAAGGTAGATTTGCTCAAGTGACAAACTGGCCGATCTGCCAAATGAGTATATGGCTACTGCCTGCAATACCACATGGTTCACTCAGTGCTTATTCCACCAGGGGTTCAAGGATAATTTGCCTTTGGTTTCACAGGAAACAAGAGAACTCATATTGCACAGCAATACACAACAAGTCACCTGCCAGAGGTCAATGGTACCTGTAGTTCTAACAGTATCAGAAATGTGACCCAAACAAGCATTTTCTATAATGGGCTCAAAGTCTAAAGCCTAGTTTTGATAAATGATACACTGCTATCCCAAGAAGTATCCACACACGAAATTTGGTATATATTGTATTAAAGTATTACAGTACAAGAAATATGGCCCATACAAGCCTTTTGGAAGGAAGGGCTGGTGGACAAGATGCAAATTTGAGGTACCCATGTTCTGGAAAGAGAGTAATAAGTATGTCATGCTTTTCACTAGGATGTATTACGACATATGCTACATTGTTCCCAAACTTGTAAATCTGTGACCTCTACAAACTCTGTCAATTGATCAGGCAGTTATGTATTATCATATATCTAGTGACAGTAACTGTGTACTAATGTGCCCATATTTTCAAGATTCCAGACTAGTTTCTTGTCACCAAGAAGGACAATTCCTGAAGTCTGTCTGGTGTCTATTACCAGCCTTTACATCTTATTGTCAAACTTGTGTAACCTTGCTAAACTGCAGACTTACCTCTGCAAAGTTTATCTGGATCGATGCATGGTCCTTTGCGTTGATAATCCTGTTGCTAGCTGAACTGAAATCAGAAGAATAACTTAGTATGACTGAGAAATAAATATTATAATAATATAACTCTAAACCTCTGAAAAATGGAATACACTCAACAAATGTCTTTTGAGGTTTTTCAGAACATGGTGTGCATCAGACAGGAGACTGCCACCCACACATTCTCTTGCACGGGAACAGATATTTTTTTCCTGTTGGTAGGGGCCTTACCCTCATGTTACTTCATTTTCCTCTGCAGTTTAGTGCTCTGTTTTTAAATTGTCTGCATCTGTAACTGCTTATGAAATGCCCTGAAAAAATTACGTGCCCTTCCCCCACCCCCAAACATTCTCCACATATAAGGACCCAACACATAAATGAACAAAATAGTTCTGACCAAATAAAAAAATTGCATATATGGTGAGCAGAAAAAAACCTTATGTCTTGCCCTGTTTAACAAGAGGGCTGTGTGAATAGCCCATGCTCAGCTGACCTAGATATTTGTCACACTCGTGGTTCTGTGAACTTGGAATAGGAGAAAATAGGCAGACACTAATCAAATGTACATCCCTGTCAAGTATGACATATATCTGGTCAAAATTATTGAAGTTATAACTATTACAAGAAATTCCAATGTTTAACTTTCCTATAAAAACTTTTTTTTAAAAATTCCAAAAAATCATCAGAAAAAATCAAAAATCACTGGAGCTTGACCATTTGAACAAACTTTGTAGAGACCCACCCCAGGTACACTGCCACATATGCTCAGCTGACTGACAAGTCAGCTGAGCTAAAAATGTTATTCACTGACTTCAGCCAAAGACAAAGGTCCTCTCTTTATCACAAGGCCTCCTATCTTAATTGGAAAAATGTCTACATGGAATGGAAGCACTTACATTGACTTTAAGTACTACTTTTTTTCATACAAGTGTTAGTTGTACAGTTAATGTATTTATGTTTATAAAAATTCCTTGGCTCGTATTTAGCAGACCATTTGTCACTTTTGTTGCAGAAGGCTGGCAGTTTCCTACCTTATACCACTATGAAAAATTATACCCCTTTGCACTTTTGCATTTTACAAATAATTATTTCTATATTCATCATTACATGATCTTCCTTTTCATTTTCTCTTCATCAAAGTGGAAAACATTTACTTTGGAAAAATTTGGAGTGGCTTGTATAAACTAGAGGGCGGCATGAACAACCCAGGCTCACCTGACCTACGCTTGTCCCACAAAATCAAGGTTCCAACTGAATGGACCTGTGTTGAGCTTTAGCTGAGTACATATGACATCTAGAAGTATTTCTAAGAAAGCAAATGAGCTTCCTAAAACCTCAGCCTGACTAGTCAGCTCAGCTAAAAATTTCAGCACCACCTGGTGAACAAATTATGAACTAGGAGTCTCTAGGACTGTTCCTGTGTGATATCAAAGCAATTGGGTGAGTAGTTTAAGCGGCGATTTTTTTTAATCGGCCATTAAAATTAACAAAAAAAAAAATCATAAAAAATCCAAGTCATTGAAATGTGACAATTTTAACCAACTTGGTAAAGACACACCCAACGTACATTGCCACCATGTTTGAAGTCAATCTGGAGGACAGTTTCGTCAAAGAAGTCGAAAATGTGAATTAGCATTAGAATACCCATTGACTTACATAAACTAGGCAAAATTAATAACCCTCCACTAAAAGCAATTCTTATATCAAAAACACACACACATATTTTGAATATATTCAATGTTTCTTTTATTATGTATACACTTTAGAGTAGATCTGTAGAGGAAATTCTGATCAAATGAAGTTACACTTCATTGCACAGTGTCAATAAGCAGACAAAGTCTGAATCACAAGTTCGCAAGAGTACCTGTAGAGCGCTCAAACATGCATATGAACCGAGTGCAGAGTCCCATCAGAAGTTATCACAGATGGTGCTTGGTTGCATCAAAAGTTATCACAGACTGTACTTAAAGTTAAGGCATTTTCTGAGTTCAATAGAGCACAAATTGACTCATCACTGTGTCACATAAAGTACCTTTAAATGTCCATTCAATAGGATGTGTACCCACCATGGTTGTCAATGCACTGATGGCAGCGTTTTCGCGAGCTTTCTCACAAGTGCCTGAGGTATACTGTCCCACTCCTCCAGAAAATAACGCCATAGATCTGCGAAGTGTGAGTTAGGACCCATCTTCTGGTATACATTTCTTTTCATATGGCTCCACAGGTGCTCAATCGGGTTGAGGTCAGGTGAGCATGCTGGCCATTCCATCACCTCAACACTCTCACTAACCACAGCTAAAACGTGGCCTGGCATTGTCGTGCATCAGCATGAAGTTGTCTCCAATGGCACCCGCATATGGAATAACATGGGGTTCCAGGACATCTGTTATGTACCGTCTGCTTGTCATTGTTCCTTCCATGATGACGAGATCTGTCTTACCATTAGCAGAGATGCCCGCCCACACCATAATGCTGCCCCCTCCGTATGCAACTGTGGGCTGAACACAAGCAGCGTGTCTCTCCCCTCGCCGTCTCAATGCACGAACACGTCCATCTCTTCTGTGGAGGGAAAAGCGACACTCATCAGTGAAGAGAAGATTGCTCTATCCTGCATGTGTTGTACAGACATGTTCTCTTGTCCACTGCAACCGAGAAACCTTGTGACGTGGGATAAGAAGCGGCTTTTTCATCATGCTCCGGGACCTTAAACCAGCAGCATGCAGTCTGTTATGAACAGTCTGGGTGGACATGCGTCTTTGATGAGGATTGGCTCTCTCCAGCTGGCTCTGAATATCAGGACCTGTGCGGCTCCTACTCCTCAGTGCTGCATTGACGATGAAACGGTCTTGTTGCCTGGTGGTCAGCTTTGGCCTTCCCGGGCGTGGTAAATCTGCAACATCATTTGTGTTTCGGTATTTTCTCAACAGCTCATTGATGGATTTGTGGTTCACACCCATTGCCCGTGCGACAGCTCTGCAACTTTCACCGGCTTCAATGCGACCTATGGCTCTAGCCCTGTCCATTTTGGATAGTCTTGGCATGGTGATGTTCACAGTTTGACCAGTGATGGCGAATCCATAACTGACAGAAACAAGAGGGCTGTGTGAACAGCCCGTGCCTCAGCTGATCTTGACATTCATCACACTTGCAGCTCTATGAACTTGGGAAAGGATCAAGGACACCATGTTCTGAGTAAGTCTGACCTGTATAGAAGAACACTTACATGTACAACATCAAAGTTCAAGTAGTTCTCAAGTTATAATGAAGAGTAAAATTCATGTATGTTGCACTGTGACCCCACAAACGAGGTCAAGGTCATTCATGTACTGTCTCAGCATGACCTTCATACACAATAATTAACATGTGTAGCTAACTCAAAACAGATCTTAAGTTATCAAATAAACAGTAAATTTCATGTCAGTTGTCCTGTGAATTAGCATTAGAATGCCCATTGACTTACATAGTAATCAATAGGAAAGCTCCACTGACTGGTAAGTACCGTAATTGAAAATCCTTAAAAATCAGGAATCCAAAGCAGTGCCACCTAGTAAACAACTGTTTGACCCTTCCACAACAACATATCCATCACATTTCAGCTTAATCTGAGGGACAGTTCTGAAAACAAGTGAAAAATAGCAAAACCATACAAAAAATTCATTAAAAAAATTGCAGCGCCACCTGGTGAACAAATTGGGAACAAGGTGTCCCCGGGAGTGTCTATGAACGATATCAAAGCAATTGGGTGAGCGGTTTCAGAGGAGAAGAATTTTGAAGGTTTGCCCCAAAAAAGAACAAACAAATTCATAAAAAATCCAAAAATCAATAGAGCATGACCATTTGAACACACTTGATAGAGATCCACCCAAGGCACATCCCCACCAAGTTTGAAGTAAATCTGGTCAATATTATTAAAGTTATGACCATTACAAGAAATTCCCATGTTAAACTTTCCTATTGAAACTTTTGTAGAGATTTTTGAAAAAAAAATCATAAAAAAATCCAAATTCATTGGAACATGACCATTGGAGCAAACCTGGTAGACACCCACCCAAGGTACATTGCCACCAAGTTTGAAGCAAATCTGGATGATGGTTTTGGAGAAGAAAATGTAAATTAGCATTAGAATGCCCATTGACTTACATGGTAATCAATAGTAAAGGTGCATTCAAAAAAAATACAAAAATCAATGGAGCGTGACCATTTGAACAACTTGGTAGAGATCCACTCAAGGTGTATCCCCACGAAGTTTGAAGTCAATCTGGATGACGGTTTTGGAGAAGTCGAAAATGTGAATTAGCATTAGAATGCCCATTGACTTCCATAGTAATCAATAGGAAAGCTGCATTGACCGGTAAGTACCAGAATTGAAAAAATCGTTAAAAATCAGGAATCCGCAGCATTCCCACATAGTGAACAAATTTGTTTGACCCTTCAGCAAGGAACATATCCACCATGTTTCAGCTTAATCTGAGTGACGGTTTTGGAGAAGAAGTCGAAAATAGCTATAACACACAAAAATTCATAAAGAATTAGGAAAAAATCGCAGCGCCACCTGGTGAACAAATTAAGAACTAGGAGCCCCAGGGAGTGTTCCTGTGTGATATCAAAGCAATTGGGTAAGCGGTTTCGGAGAAGAAGATTTTTTAAGATTTACCCAAAAAAGAACAAAAAAATTCATTTAAAATCCAAAAATCACTGGACCGTGACCAATTGAACAAACTTTGTAGAGACCCACCCACGGCACATCTCCACCAAGTTTAAAGTGAATCTGGCTGGCGGTTTTTGAGAAGAAGTCGAAAATGTGAATTGTGGACGACGGACCCTCAAAAAACCTCAGCTGACTGACAAGTCAGCTGAGGTAAAAAACCCATGCCTTTATACCCATGATTGGCACAGTTTCTGGCCACATTACACAGGTATGGTGAGAAAAATCAATGGTCAGGAGGGTCCTAACAGGGACAGGCAAGACCACACATGATCCTTTCTGCGAAGTGCACTTTTTGACTTTGTGTCACATTCAGCCCATGTGCAATCAAGCATGGGCTCCAACTCTGCTCATCTTTACACATGATGTAATCAAAGGATTATGCTACACACACATGTGAGTATCTTTAAATTATCTAAAAAAGTATGGGTACACCATTAAATTATTTAAGCGGAGGGTTATTAATTTTGCCTAGTTTAGTAATGAACAGGAAAGGTGCATTTACCGATAAGTACCCGAAACAAAAATAAACTCAGCTAAAATTCAGAAATCCACAGCAGTGACACCTGTTGAACAACTTTGTTTGACCTTTTCACAATGAACATATCCACAAGTTTCAGCTTAATCTGAGTGACAAATCTGGAGAACAAGTCAAAAATAGTGAAAACACACAAAAAATTATAAAATAGAGAAAATTTCCAGCTCCAACTGGTGAACAAATTAAGAACCGTGAGTCCTTGGGACTGTCCCTGTGTGATATCAAAGCAATAGGAGAGGTCACATTTACCAATTATACGTGTATTCTGCTGAATACACAGGATTCTTTCAGGGCTAGAAATGTGTATTCCCATTGGATTGCAAGTCAAATACCAACCCAACAAAAGTTTTCCAATTTTGACCACCAGGATCGTGCAACGAGATTAAACGGTATTTCGTGGGAAGTAGGACACCACTATTAGCAGGTCATCAACAGCCATATTAAAGTGTATAGACGTGAAGAAAGTGGGGAAGTTTGAAAGAGTGATTTTGATCAAGTTAAAGCTGTACTGTGATTGAAATATCCCCGAGTAAAATTGTAAGGTCCCAAGCTGTAGCGCTGATACACGCAAATTGTTGAATCTTGACAAATATCCACGTATTTAAACATGTTTAGTGTGAGGTAGAAGGTTAAAATGTTGTTCGTGTTATAGATTAGGTTATAAGGAACACAAGACACATATGGTTTTACCACAACCATGAGGATATATTTGTTAAGCGCCATCGATGGATCTGCACCATCGACCGATCGTGCAGCGCTATCAATGGATCTATTGTTCGCGCAACAATCGATGGATGGCGCACCGATCGATCACGCTGCGCTGACAATGGATGCACAATTGGTGGATATTTTTTTTTTTTTAAATTCTTATCTATTGATCAGAATGGAATAAACTTATGTTGATTTTAACATGCAAACTCGAACCTATCAATTATGCATGTACAAGTGACCAAGTACGAACCTTTCTTATTACTGTGATTTTGTAACTGTACATCTGCAGCTCAACTACCTGGATTAAAAAATTTTAGACTTGACTCGGCTGTAAATTGAATCCATATGAAAAATTGGCGGCAAACAATCAGTACAAAACACATACATAAACTTTCTTAGGTATGTAATTGGTCAACGCATCTAGATCAAAGTAAAACGTTCAGTAACGCCAATCAATCGATCGTGCTGCGCTTGCAAAGGATGCCCAATCAATGTATAATTTAGTTTGAAAAAACAGAATGAAATAAACTAGTATCAGATCTGCCTTTGTTATGTGATTGATAGATAGATTGATTGAATGATTGATTGAGAGCCAGGTTTGCAATGAAAGTTATTATGATGGAGTTTATTTTTCTGACACATTGGTAATGTAGGCCTACATACATGAAAAACCACAAATAAAATATTAAAATATGAATTATCTAGTTATAATTATCAAACCCCATTAAACACAGGAAGGCCAAACAGAGGTTTTTAGAATTATTATTTTTTAAATCAGTGAGTACACAAACTCATTATTATTATTATTATTATTATTATTATTATTATTATCATTATTATTATTATTATTATTATTATTATTTTAAAATACACTATGTAACTTGATCCAGGAATTTGATCCATCACTGTTCAAGCATTTGTGTTGAGACTGGAGAAAGTAATAAAGTGGACAATGAGAGTGCATAATGATTTTTTAGACTTTGCTTTCTTGCACTCCTTTGTTCAATATTCTTCTGTTTCAAGATACAAACTCTGCGACTGCAGAAACAGATTTCCATAAGTTTTATAAAAAATAACAAAACTCGGAGGTAAAAACATAATCATAAAAGCCTGGGTGTTCATGAGCTATAAGTACTTGGAGAATGTAAACTTTAAGTAAATTTGTTGTTTTTTATTGTCAGTGCACTCAAATTATGGTTTAAAAAAATTTACAGACTGAAAGTGACATGCCACTCAGAAAGCACTCAATTTTACAGATCTGTCAATTGATGGTGCAGCACCCACAAAACTCACAAAGTGTCACAACAAAGCGATTGTTCGCGCATCGCCATCTATCGACTGTTGCGCGAACAATACATCCATTGATGGCGCAGCGTGATCGGTTGATTGTGCAGATCCATCAATGGCGCGCAACATGTGAACTTTATTCAAGCAAACGCGAAGGTACTGTTGAAACTTGAATGTTGACACGGTGAGTGGGATGATTGTGTATTACTATATGCATACAAGGGAACGTGCACAGCACACAGACTATTGTATTCAGTTAGCCTGTGGCTGCAACATGGAGCTACCACGAGATGTAGCTCCATGGTTGCAGCAGGGACGTGCTATAGATGGACTGCCAACGGGAGCGCTAATCCCTTCAGTGGTCAACTGGGTGCGACGACTACAAAGCCTGTTCAGTAGCGCCGCTCAAGTTAATCCCCCTGCTCAGTCCGATTGTTGTTCCATCTGTTTCCGCATCGCGGTTGTATCGGTTACTTACATCAAGCTTACATCGGGTGTGCTATTGTGCCAAGTTCAAAAACGGAGAGTTTTATGTGTGCGCAACCAGTCTCATCGTTTGAATCAGAACGGTGCGAGTCCATCGATGTGTTTTTCGACAAAATCGGACGATAAAAGGGCAAGTTTTTGAATTTTTTCTGTCCAAAATGATGCAAAGTTAGACAACTTGCGTGCGTAATAACTCCTTACACCATAATCAGCAATAAAAAATGTAGTTTTAGATGGATAGTGTATGCCTGTAGGATCATGATGGTGGTTTCATTTCTTGTAGCCGAGTCCAGCACAACGCTAAATTTTGACTTTAAAATATGGAACTGGTGAAAAATGTTGCACATTTCAGTCGGTGACGCGATTATTCTCACCTTTCATCGAGTGACCTGGCCGCGTTTATATCATGGTCACCAAGCGGACCGTGGAGTTGTGTTTGTTCAGCACTGAAGGTGCTCGCTCAAACACCCAATCACTTGAGCAGCGGCAACATAGATGGTACAAAAAGGGGGACCCGCGGTTCGTAGTCCATCTATAGCACGTCCCTGGTTGCAGGGACAGTTCATCTGAAGACGACAGTAGGAATCGAGGACTCAAAACACAGAACGACCAGTTTTCACATGGTAGCTTTAGAGATGTCCTTTTATCATAATCATTAGTGCACGTTACAGTATTCTGCCTGGCTTAAATTCATTATTACTGATCCCTGGCCTACATAACAGACGTTCATGAACCGCTCCCACGAAGTTCTAGTGTCTCTCACTTTTTATGGTTACTGGATAAAAACCGTAACTGGTGCACTACTCTCTAATGTCTATGGACGGGGCTTTAAGGACGTGGCATTCATCTGCACATCACAAAATGTATTTTCTATACTGATATTTCCCATATGTAATTTTTCATGATTTTACTTCTTCTTATTCTAACTTTATGGACCTGAATTTTGCCATTTCATTTGCTGCACACAACTCACCATTTTCTAGGGATATACATATCCACAAACTCTCCCGCTTCGTTCTGCATGTTTAGTGATGATGGTGCTGAAAGCACAAGATTTTAATACAGTAGATAGTTAAGTTTATTCACAACATGAAAGTCTCAGTTCCTGTGCTTTAAATAACGCCAAAATAGAATTTATCGATGTCAGGCAACTCATACCAGTCACAGGTTAATGGCCGCTGGAAAAAGAGGAACCAGCATGGTCAATCCCAGAAGTCATTGTGCTTTGGCATCACACGGTGACATCTAACGGCAGAAAAGTGTACTTTGTTTTTCTCAAACCCATCTTGTCTCCCACTCACTTGGGTCAAGCTGGGACTGGGCTGGGAAAGAAGTAAAGGGAGAATGCAACACATCAGTTTTCTTGAATGCCAGTCCTACCGAAACAACAGCAAAGTATAAAATTTAAAAAAAGAGCAAAATAACAAACAAACAAAACAAAAAACAAAAACTAAGAAGACGATTTGCTTCACAGCAAATCTGTCTGGGTGCCTTCAAAATGAGAAGTTTGAAATGCTACACTTTGCCATTGTTCAACATATTCTAAATTTTGTGTGTAAGCCTAATGTACATAAATTAAAATGCTACAACTTTGGTTCTTCGTTCACTGGATGTGGTCATGTCACAAAAATATAAACTGAATTTGAACTATCTATAATAGTTTTGAAGTTATTCAAGATTTAGATTTTGTGTGTTCGCATTGTTTGCATAAATTAAAATCCTACAACTTTGGTTCATGGTTCATTGGATGTGGCCATGTCACAAACTTATAAAGTAAAGTTGAAATGGCACCTCTATGTATAGTAGTTTTGAAAATATTCACGATTTAAATTCTGTGCATTCACCCGATTTGTATAAATTAAAATTCTGCAATTTTGGTTCTTGGTTCATTGGATGCGGCTATGTCACAAACCTTCAAATTGAAGTTGGAATGGAACCTCTACCTATATTTGTTTTTTTAAGTTATTCAAGATTTACATTTTGTTGTATTCACCTAATTTGCATAAATTACAATGTTGGCTCATTGGATGCGGCTATGTCACAAACCTTTAAATTGAAGCTGGAATGACACCTCTATCCACAATAGTTTTGAAGCTATTCAAGATTTAAATTTTGCATATTCACCTAATTTGTGTAAATTAAAATCCGACAACTTGGGTTCATGGTTCATGCAGATTAGTCTGTTCGATCAAGAGGGTTTTCAATTGGGCACAGTCGTTTTCCCAATTGTTGTAGATAACTGTTGTATTTGGTGTATTTTTGTATAGTTAAATATGAACTAGAGAGAAGCCAGTATACATAAGTAGCGAGGTGAGGCAAGGCAAGGCGCAGTGAAGAGAAGAAAACAGCAGGATTTGCCATGTGGGAATGGAGAGGGAGAACTTGAAGTTATCGGAAACGAGAATGCAATTGAAAATTTTCAAAAGTTTTTATATTATCAATGTCCCGCTTGCCTGCACAGACAGCTGCCCGATGTCGCCAGGTGAGACAATATACTGTACTTTCTAAGACAACCGGGAATGCAGTTATGGCGGGAAACTAATATGCTGGCCTCGTATCAATCTGAAACGCGAATGCAATTGGAAAAATTCAAAAAATGCTGGACAGTACTTCTCATTATTTATGTAAGTCAGTTGTTTGTTTGTGGTTTCATTATGATGTGCAATGAACATTGATTTCAAATGTGGACGTGCAGGATTGACTTACGAGACTGTTTCTATTTTCGTTGCATAGTCAGTCAAAAGTTACCTGCACGCTCGTGTTAAATTAATGTTTCACTTTTACATCGTGAAAAAGGCAAACTAGACATGTATCGAAAACAAAATTCACCATACTATTTGGGACGTACTACACTCGCTGATTTATTCCGTTCCAACAAGGAGGCTTGCTTCAACTCATTGATTAAGATTCAGATTGATTTTGTACAACGAATGCTCAAATTACAAAGTGGAGAAAATTGATAAATATATAAGTGGTCAGAGAGACTCACGTTATGAGATGTCGATCACAAACGAGCCACCCCAGGGTACAGTTCAGAATATATATATATATATATATATATATATATATATATATATATATATATATATATATATATATATATATATATATATATATATATATATATATATATATATATATATATATATATGTACATACATAGACAGGATTACAAAATTGTGATATATGTACATGGAAATAGAAGACTGAGCATCTGAAGAAATGAAAGACAAGCAAAAAAGAAGAAGAAGAAGAAGAAGAAGAAGAAGAAGAAGAAGAAGAAGAAGAAGAAGAAGAAGAAGAAGAAGAAGAAGAAGAAGAAGAAGAAGAAGAAGAAGAAGAAGAAGAAGGAAATAGGAAAAAAAGCTTAAGTGTCGATTACAGTGAGAACTTGTAATTTCGTATAAGACTGCTTAACTCTTTCAATATATGGTGCTTGCTATGAAATGAATGGATATCAGAACCATTATTTGTTATTTTAGTCGTTATATCTCTGACACACGTAACAATTTACTCTTGAGCATGCAATTTGGTAATTCTTTGGATGTTAATTTTTCATGTAGAGACCAAAGCCCTGTAAGCTATGGGTGTGGAGTTTATCTACAATATTTATTGCAGTATTGTTTACAATCACAGGGATTTAATATTTCAAACTTTGTTTTGGCTAGAGTTGAATTGACTCTATTTACAAATAATTTACCACTCTCTTTAGTGCTATGACTGTGCGTCTCTTGGCTTGATTTAAAGGGAAGTTATAAAAAAATTTACGTGGAAGATTTTTATTTGTGAATTTATGATTGAATTTTACCTTCATTTGAGTAAAGATATCCTTTACTTTCAGTAATTTTAACTCATTAAATACAGGATCCTGACGAAAACAGCAATCCAAATGCAAATTATTTTTGAGTTCACGTAAAGCAAGATGCAAAAGTAAAACACTTTTATGACACTGATTCATGTACAAGATATGCGATAGGCTTACTTATTCTTTCTAATGCGCGAATGCATGTGCATGGTCACACTACAGTGCTCAAAGAACGATTATTTCTTTCTCATGTACAAATGAAGATGCATCAATAATATAGTATTACGTATAATATAGACATAAGATCACAACCTATCTATTATGTTACATCACATCAGTCACAATTGCCACAGAGTATGAAGTAACATTACAGTTGTTTTGTTTGTTTGTTTGTTTGTTTGTTTGTTTGTTTTTGTTTTTGTTTTTGCTGTTTTTGTTGTTGTTTTTTGTTTTTGTTTTTAAATTTTTTTTTTAAATCAAGTAACACGCATATTCTAGGCCTATATAACAGATCCTGATTGTTTTTTGTTTGTTTGTTTTTTGTTTTTTCAAACACCTTAACAGAGAGTTCAGGGGGTCATTCCTTAAAAACAGCAAAAACCTTACAGTATACAAGCACATAAATACTGAGAAATTCTTTTTCCCACAGGGTACTGACCACATGGAATGATCTGCCGGAAGTTAGGGTATCTGCAACTTCAGTGGACCAATATATAAGGAGATGCTGAAAGCCCCACCTACCGATTAAGGGCTTTAACCAACCAAGTGAGTACATTTTTTGTTTTCCATGCCCAGTCTGATCGGTGGCATGACCCTCCGGGTTACCTATCTATATTTGGGCGCGAACCCAGACATTCTCTCTCTCTCTCTCATCTCTCTCTCTCTCTCTCTCTCATCTCTCTCTCTCTCTCTCTCTCTCTCTCTCTCTCTCTCTCTTCTCTCTCTCTCTCTCTCTCCTCTCTCTCTCTCTCTCTCTCTCTCTCTCCTCTCTCTCTCTCTCTCTCTCTCTCTCTCTCTCTCTCGCTCTCTCTCTCTCTCTCTCTCTCTCTCTCTGTGACCAAATTTGTTTGGAGTTTTTCTCGGGCACTATTGTTCCGAGAACTACCAAACTTGTCATGGTGACTGACCTACCAATGAAGATGTGCACATCGTTTAGAATAGTCATGATGTTTGAAATTATGCACATTGGCGGCAATTAAAATTTTGAAAGCTCCATATCTTCCAAACTGTTGCAGATAGATACAAAATTTCAATGTGCATGTATAAGTTTCAGACACTTGTCAATATAATACACAGTAAATGGAATTGTAAATTATAAAATTATGCTACTTAGGGGCATTGAAAAATTTAAAAGTTGAATATCTCCAAAACTATTACAGATAGAGATGCCATTCAATCTTCATTTTGTAGGTTGTGAAACAGCCGCATCCAATGAAACATGAACCAAAGTTGTAGTATTTTGATTTATGCAAATTAGGTTAATACACAAAATTGAAGTCTTGAATAACTTCGAAACTATTATAGACAGAGGTGTCATTACAATTTCAATGTTTGGGTTTGTGACAAAGCCACATCCAATGAAACATGAACCAAAGTTGTAGCATTCAAATTTATGCAAATACACAAAATTTAAATCTGGAATAACTTCAAAATTATTACAAATAGAGGTGCCATTCCCACTTCAATAAGTTACTTTGTGACATTGCTGCATCCGATGAACCGTGAACCAAAGTTGTAGCATTTTGATTTATGCAAATTAGGTGAATATGCGAAATTGAATTCTTTTTTAATAACTTCCAAACCATTATAGATAGAGGTGTCATTCCAACTTCAATTTGTAGATTTCTGATATAGCCGCATCAAATGGTACATGAACCAAAGTTATAGCATTCTAATGTTTGCAAATTAGGCGAATACACAAATTTAAATCTGGAATTACTTCAAAACTATTACAGACAGAGGTGCCATTTCTACTTCAGTTGATAGGTTTGTAATATAGCCGCATCCAATGAAACATGAAACATGAACCAAAGTTGTAGCACTTTAATTTATGCAAATTAGGCAAATACGCAAAATTTAAATCCGAAATAACTTCAAAACTATCATAGACTGAGGTGTCATTCAAATTTCAATTGGTAGATTTGTCAGCTAGTTGCGTCCGATGAACCATGAATCAAAGTTGCAGCAGTTTGTTTTATGACAATTAGGCAAATACACAAAAATTAAGATGATGAAAAGCTTCAAAACTATAAATTATAATAGATTGAGGTGCCTTTCCAACTTCGATTTATATGGGTTTGACATAGCCGCATGATCAAATTATTGTTGCAGGAGTTAAATAAACACTGAATAGGCAATCTTATAAAGTTTTCAAAGCACACATACCGATTTGGTGCCAAACAAATCAAATTTTTCTTGTTGTAGCCTTAATGTAGGCCTAACTTTGCTACCGCCTACCGGTATATTACACGCAAATTCACCTCTAGTCTAGTCAGTCACAGTCTGCACAATCATATCGCTATTTTCAACTGACGCCGAGGGCACCGTAAGCAAAAGCAGTGAACAAAGACTTCCGACAACACTTTACATCACATCTAGCCAGAGAAGTGCATCTCCACCTCCCTGATCTAACTTTTGCCACGTGCTGCAGGTGCACTTAACATCTCATAAACAAACTTGCAGATCTGCACACACAGCGCATGCAGGAAGTTTGACTACGTCACCGGCTTTTTGGGCGACCTTGACATGGACTCGGCTGGGTCAGTCATGCTATTCCAGTTGTAGCTATTCTTAGTGGGAAATCCTCGCAGATTCCGCCTCAGTACAGGCATATAGACCGGGGTATAACGTGGCAGAACATGTCACTAAAGGTAACGTGCCAGTAGACTAATATCCAGCAGTATTTTATTGTTCATACTTCAATTCAAATTTATATGGACAGTAATGTGAGCTGTTCATGTTAGTGCAAGTGCATTTATTGCAATCAGAGGGTCCCATCATATCCCCGTTACTGTTATCTGATCAATATATCATCACGATGCTTCTTGTATGTTTCTGTGCAGAAGGAGACGCCTTCAGACCAGCAGTTACACTTATCTGCCTTACAAGGGAACGTCGAACAACTGCGGAAGGTACTGGAAACCGGCAAGGTTCACGTCGATTGTAAAGACAAGGTAGGTGGACTTGATGTGCAAATATTCCAATGTGAAACTGGGTCGAACCTGAGAGTGTATTTCACACGGTTCAAATTGCAGAACAACACAACAGTATCAAAGAAGGTATCGCGTTTCACAAGACTTCACACGACAGTAATTTCGGCATTTAATGGGCGCGTGCAGGTGATGGTATACAATACAAACATGTTACGAACAAAAAAAGGGTAAATTGGGTGTCATAAAACAAAGGTGTTTGTTACACATTTATGCATTTCATTATTCATTCCAGAAGACCAAAAACAAAAACGAAAAAAAAAAAAGAAAAAAAAGACACATGTGGAAAAAGAAGAAAAATCTTATTACAAACGTCCAAGGTATGGTTAAGACATAAATAAATTTTTTTTTAAAATTAAAAAAAAAAATTAAAAAAAAACAAGCAAAACATACTATGTGTATACTATAACAAATAATTTAAGTAAATCAAATACTTCCAGGTGCAACCAGCACCTATCCACAGACTGAAGACCAGGCTTTTCAATGCCAAAATGTTCACACCTTGTCCTTGATAAAAAATATAATTAGCAAATTAACTTGTGTATATGCAAATACGTGGAACTTCATCTGTTCACCCACTTTCTTCAGTGACATAAATGTGAAGAGGGCCCTGGGACAGATTCTAGTTTTGTGAAAAGATATTTTCTCACATTTGACGTACATGAAAATGTTTTACATTTTCAGTTTATACAGAAGAAGGTGACACATGAAACATTTTGTTTTGAGGTGGGGTTTTAAGCTGGGTATATTGGCCTGTTTCTGTTGCATATATTTTCAAAAAGGGTTCAATTTGAAATTTGTCTTTGAATAGGCAGCATGATGAACATGTACATCAAGTTGGCCAAGTGTACCAGATCTGTTGTTCGTAATAGCTGAAACCTAATTTAACCATTGGATTTCATATAGGTGTCATAGTTTTAGCTTTAGCTTTAGCTTTGACACTATCATTGTGCTATATTGTTAGATTTGGAAAATAAAAGCATTAACTTGAATTGAGAATTGAATAAAATAGTCTACAAAAGTGACAGAAGGGCCAATCATTTTTACTGTGCAATAAGTGTTGAGCAACAGTATCAAACAAATAATAAGTACATTGGTACCTGCTGTATGCAACCACTGCCATGAACAGCCACATTGCTTTTTGTAGCCACTTGGCTTGGGACACAGGAGTCAGTGTCTTTGTAAATTTACCTGCAGTGACAGGTCACCTGCTGTATGTGGCCACTTTTTCTTGACTGAAGGGGTGGCCACATATAGCAGGTACCACTGTACTTGGTTTAAACATATTTATTTCAAAAGCGATTGGAAAACAGGCACCATGGCTATATGAATTCCTCTCCTGGAATAAAAATATCAATGTTTACAATTATTGCTGTTGAAATACAATTAAACTTCTGTTACAATCAGAAACAATAATAGAAGCAACGTGTACAGTGGTACCTGCTGTATGCAACGACTACTGTGAGCAGTCCCATTGCTTTTTGTGGTCACCAGGCTTGGACATAGGAGTCAATTACTTTGTAAAATTTACCTGTGGTGACAGGTCACCTGCTGTATGTGGCCACTTTTTCTTGGCAGAAGGGGTGGCCACATACAGCAGGTACAGCTGTACATGGTGTAATAAGTACTTGAATAAACATTCAGAACTAAATAAATATACAATGAAAGGGGATTCAGCTATGCCATGAAATCTTAAGTCTTGTACTAAACAGGGCTTGACATTAGTACATTGTATTTTCATTTTCAACCAATCAACACTTGTTAGCCAATGCTAACATCCCTACTGCCTGCTAAATGTCCCAGTGTAAAATTTACTTTACAACCCAAAACTACTTCATTCACAGACAGACAGAATTCATTTATTGGACCATAAATCTCACAATTGTAGTCCATATACTTGATAACATTATGGAAGAAATGGGCAAGGTTGAGCTACCAATATGTATATTCCTAGATTTATAGAAGGCGTTTCACACAATTCTTTTAGAAAAATTAAGCTACTATGGTGTCACAGGCACTTCAGCCAAACTCATGAATACAGAATTATCTTGCTAATCAAAAACAATACATTGAATATGATGAAACTAAATCTGATTTACTTGAAATAACTACAGGGGTACCCCAAGCATCTATCTCAGGACCCCTGCTTTTTGTTATATACATCAATGATGTTATAATAAATGCTTGTGAATTGTTTAATTTTATCATGTATGCAGATGATACATGATGTCAGCTAGGCGACTGGTGCGAAAGGTTGCAGGTTCGAGTCCCACTCGTTCCGAACATAAAATGTATATTTTGGCGTTTCCTTGATGCTGGTGGATTTAAGTCCCCGATTCTGGAGATAAATGTCAACCCTGTACTTTTCCCAGGGTTCACACAGGTCCTTGAAGTGCTTGAAAGTACTTGAATGTGCTACATTCATTTTCAAGGCCTTGAAAACCTAAAAAAAATGCAGAATTTGGGACAAAGGTCATGGAAAAGTCCTTGAATTTTATTTTTAAGCATCAGCCAATGAGGCAAGTTCTACTGTTGCCAAGAAATATGAATATTTTCCACAAACTTAAGCATTTTTGAATCACATTTAGATGAACATATTCTGCTGTCATTCTGCTTTGAAGTGGCTGTCAAATTCCATTTGTCAAAATGTAACTTTGCAAATTACAAAGTATCTTTTTGCTTTTAACCCCCTTTTAACCCATGTAGGTTTGACAGTTCTTATTAAATCAGGCCTAACCAATTATGTCAGCCTTATTTACATACGTACAGCCTACTTTCAGGGACAAAAACACTGTATCAAACATACAGGTAACAAAGTACATCACCTTCCTAGAAAAGAAACTGGGACATTCTTGTGAAAAATGTGCATTGGGATAGGTACATCTTCAGGCCTAATTACCCTTATGTAGTTGTAGCAGTTTTACAGACTGGATAGAGTCAATTTCAGGAATACAACCCATACTGGCTGTAGGCCTACATAAGTCACAGTAAACTCATAAAATAATCCATATTAAATTTATCTTTAAAAATGACTTTCAGTAATATGATCCACATATAGGCTTCTTTGTCAGTTTGTGGAAAGTCTACTGCCGATTTAAAAAATTGAGTCTAATTCATATTTGGTTGGAATAATAAATGTTGAATAATATGCATTGATCTAATTAGTTGTCCTGTTTGTTTAATTGCTGATCTAATTAGTAAAAGTTGAAAATTGATGATTTAAACAATTTGTCTGTTGCTGGATCTGGTCTTTGAAAACTTGATTTAAGTGCTTGAAAAAGTCCTTGAAAGTCCTTGAATTTACTTTTCACAAACGGCACTGGCACATAACTACCTCCATTGAACCATTCCTTTGAAGAATGGGGATTTGGTCGAGTGGATATGGACGTTTCCCATTTCAGCTAGGGGACTGGTGCCAACTGTTGCAGGTTCGAGTCCCGCTCATTCTGAACATAAAATACAACACTGTCAGCAACGCTGAAAGCAACAAACCCTGGTATGTGGAATAATGATACTATAAGCAATGAACTTAACAAGTTTCTGACTTAAACTTAATGAACTGTCACTTAATGTTAACAAATCGAACTTTAGAGTTTTGTATCATATATAGAAGAAAATTAACTTACCAAATATCAAAATAAATGAAGTTAATGTCAAACATGTAGAGAATTTTAATTTTCTTGGCATAATCATCAATGAGCAAATATGACAAGGGCAAGGCCAAAAATGACAATTGTCCTCCCCTATAACACCTGACCGGTTTCGACACTGCTGTGTCTCATCAGAGGCTAGTGTAATGGTCGTGTGTACAAGCTTTACATAGTTGTGTGTAACATACATGTAACTAACCGGAAATAATCTTAGATGAGCACATGACTTGGAATAACCATTTGACAAAACTATTTTATAAAATTGCTTCTTTGATATAATTTAGTGTAGTTGTAACAAGATAATTACTATCATTACAATCAAAAGAAAATGAAGAAATTTGTACCACGTTAGAGTTAAAAGTTAAAATCCTATGATATGCAGTGTTGCCATGATCTCACTTCTCTGATTTGCATAATTAACACAATAAAGTAAGAAGTGTTTCTCATTTTCAGCAAATGTATTTAGGTCAGAATTTTAACTGTCTGTACAATAGCTGCAAACGTATTTAGGCTATGAATAGTAGTCTTTTATGTTGAAAAGTTTATCGTAAATCTTTACAAAAGGCATATTGTTAGGCAGTTAATTAAAAATTGATTTTGATATTGTAATGTATAGTATGGTCATGTATCACTGGTAAATTGCATCACTGCCAAGTGGTACATGTGTCCGGTTTTGCTTATAGGGTGTAGTCTTTCAGTGTTGCCTTTGAGTGGATGGCTACTAAAAGTGTGATCTAGAGGTTGAAATTCAATCTGATGTGATCAGATAATTTTATGCTGGTGTTGTATGTCAACTTGCCTGCTAAACAGACGTTCTTGGCTGGCATTCAACTGACTGCCTGGGGCTGGTCAAAACCTTGTGCCCCAAGAAGTCTGCTATGGAGGCAATATGTCAACGGCAAGGTGCCTATGCTATTTGTAAAAGCAGACGGGACCAGTTTTACCTCAATGGATAAAATATGCTAGCTGCATGACATCAATTTAATGTGTTTTTATGATAAAAATAATGATTTGGAAAAATATAGAAATTAAGAGCGAGATAACTAAGTTAATATGGAAGAAAAAGTGAGGCTTTGAACGTTCCATAAAATTGGCTGTTTTAGGGGAGTTGTAATGCTCCAGCTGCCTGCCAGGAGAGCACATAACCAGATTGGTCTTCTTATGTGCAAAATATCAGACCTTTGAGACTGAGTGCAGTGAGCAGAGTTATGAGGCAAAACTAAAGCAGTGTTTTCATAAGGGGTTTTAAGACAGTCATTAAGAGGCTAATTCCCTGAAAACGCATCAGTGAAGACTGACGGGTTTCAATGTGCTTCAAGTTTTATTGTTCCTTTTTTTTTTTTTTTTTTTGGTGTCAAGCTGTAGCTAGAAAATGTCCATTGACTTGATCAAGAATGATGTTTTGAATAAAATGGTAAATATTGTTAACAGTGATGGCACTGCATGTAACATTGACACAGCCATTTGAAGTTTTGTCTTGATTTTTGTGGTTAACACCAGGATAGGGTCAAAAGCAGGAACTAGGAAGCCCAACACCTTTGCAGTAAGAGGGTGTGGTGCTTGCCCTGATCCAAGGAGTTTAACTGGTGTGACAAAATATTGTGTAAACTTGAAATACTAATACCTCAGCTGCAAAATCAATCAAATTATTGAATGTTACTTGGACATTGAATCCAGTGGGAATACATTCCTCAAGAAGTTTGTCTACATGTATTGGGTTGTGTATCTCCTATCGACAATTTCATGTGTATTCAGCTGAATGCACATCCCAATACATAAAATTCTTGTGCCAAAGTTACAAGTGTATTCCCATTGCATTGTAAACTGGTTGCCTTGGAGCCATATGAAATACCATTTTTATAATCTTTTTACATGTTTAAGGACAGTTAAGATACCAAAAATCTTTGCATGGCCGATTTTGAGATTTTAACGGTTTTTACAAGATGAATGTCCTTTCTATTAGTTGTCAAAATTTCAAGCTTTTAACTAAAGTAGAAATATGAGAAAAACGTCAAAAACCACACAGGCATGTGGACATCCGAATGTCCATGTGTCATTCTTTTGGTTTTCGGCCTCCAAACGGAACAATGCCACCCGTCAATCATACTTAACACTTAACAGCCTGTCACGTGGCTGCAGGTAGCAACGGCCTATGGCAAAAGGAGAGTGGTATGAGGGCGGCAATGCGAAATAAGGCGGAATGCCAAAAGTATGTTTGTGGGCAGGGAAAAGATGCAAACATGCTAACATATCATAGCCTTAGTGGTTTACTTTATAATCTTCTTGCTTGTTTTGCGTTCTAATGAAGGGAGACTTTAAATGTTCAAGAGGAGCGGGACGATGTCCCTTCCAACTTCAAAGGCTGCGCCACGATGGATAACCCCAGTGGTCCTTCACACCAAAGACAGGCGGGCAAAAAAACTGGTACCTTAATCAACAATACCCACATAGGCCTACATAATAATATTTTATCGAAACCCAGGTACGAGGAAATAAAAGTACAAATAAACACATCGAAATAAGCATAAACGTGTACAGCAGAGAAAACACACAAAATACCATTACAAAACTCAGGATGGAAAGAGAAATGAAACTCGTTCAGAAAATAATTACAAAATAATGACAAGCTGACTAAGTAAAGTGTACAGACAAGTCTAACAAGCTAACTACATAAAGTATACAGATAGGAGTAAATACAATAAAATACTATCCCTAAAAAGGGGATGAAGAGGTAGGGGGCGGAAGACCAAACCCGCCATCCATGCACTGACCACGAGCGGCCATAGGCTGCCCCACCGAAGCAAGGCAACACAATTTTCATTGCCAGGCTTGAGGTCACGGAGCCCGAAGGGCCGCCTCCATGACGTCACACTTTGAAACCAGACTGGCACTGTCGCCGTTTGACAGATCGCTGAATAATGTTTTCCGTACTTCAAAGGCTCTTTTATTCATGTGATTGGCCAAGAATTGATTGACAACCTCCCCAAATGTTAAGGGACGGTGTTTACTACGTTTTGTACAAATGTCAGCTCAACTTAAGCAAATGGTATTGTTCCAGAGGCAAATGATCAACATCAAAGGCCTTTGAAGCTTCTTTTCTCAGAAAAGATAATAGGACGAGAACCCCACCTAAGAATGGTAATTCCAAGAAAACGGCTGGGCGAAACTTAATCCAGTTAACGGCTTTTGATTCTGTAATGTCTGAACTGCAAAAACTATTCAGCGATTTTCTAAATTTTGCTTCCTTCTTTTTCTATGAAATGAAGAAAATGAACATCCTGAAAATCAAAGGGAAAATTGAAACGTCATACTTTGAGGATGGATAGCAAAAACAAAACCAAACATAAAAAATCGCAGGATCGTTTTTTGTTGCCAATATGTCAGGATTAAGATGCAAGTGTAATTATGATTTTATCACAAATAATTAGTGAATTATATCGACATTTATGGGGTGGATGCTTTGCGGTCAACTTTCAATTGTTTATTCAACAATCAACATCACTGACACCCAAACACGGGACTTATAAATTCTTTGGAGTATGACCAATACACACATATATGATATGTTACCCTCACGCAAATACATTTTGAGCTAGGATTGACTATAGTGGGATTTATTTTTGGTGTCTTAGCTGTCCTTAAGTTATACACCCAGTTTTCTGTGAAATAAATGGTATTTCTGTGTGCAGTGGTTTTTAAAGATGCAAATTGCCATGAAAAGCAATGTGAATCCACAATGCTGGCCTTCCTGAGTTGAAGTGCCTTCTCAGGAGGGGCACAGGAGCCTTCTTGTTCCAGATTGCTTTTTCCTATTATGATAAAATGGTCCGTGTAAAGTGAACCCTTTTATTTGTTGTAGATAAGAGCTGCATCATAATGTCAATAGATGGTTGTATTTAGCTATTGAAGACTCCCACAATATATGTCAGAGATAAGAAAATGTGCTGATAACATTTGTACAGCTTCCCCTTCGCTAGAAGGTGTATTTTTACCATAGGATTGTATGTCATTGCTGCCTGTTTTAGTACCTGTCCAGCTTGATATGTTTTTGATAGATGGCCTGAAGCAGGGACGTACATACACACCTGTATGTAGTCCCTGCCACAAGGTACTGGTCAGAGGCCTGGAAGTCTGCCAGGCAGGCAATATTTGCTGCCATACCTTTGCTGGTTGTGTTGACGCTGGGTCACTGTCTGTGTAAGCTCTTAATCATACAGCATTACTCACATGAAGGTGAGGTACATACACTGTCACCAAAATTAATGCCTCAGAAGGTCTTCTTTGGCCAGTGACTTGAAACTTTGTACTGTTACTTCTGCATAAATGCAAAGACATCTTTGTGTACCCCTTTTGTTGATGCGATATCTGGCTATAGACCTGATCTTAAACCACATGCATGTACATGCACACACATGCTTAATTCAGCTGTTTCCAAATGTTTCCATTTTATATTATATGTAAATTGCTGCCCATGCCTAGTGCATGGGTTTACCTTTGTGCCACAGCAATTAAATGTGTTATTTGATAACCACCATAGGAGTACCAGTCTCTGATACAATCAGTAAGCAGTCAGCGTGCACACAATATACCACTCAGCATGCTCAGCGTCCAGACACATACTGTGTGGCTGCATCCTCACAGTCACATGACACCCAAACTGTAAGGTATAGCTAAAGTGAAATAAAGTAGGTGTTATTTTTGTGTTGCATGAATGATACATGAGGAAATTGAATGTGTTTACCCTTGGATAAGTCATGGATATGTCTGCAGTGAGATATGCACCTATTGTCAGTGCACTCTGAACCAACAAATTGCACTAAAAAAAGCAGTTATTGTACTATTATTGACAGGTTAGGGGCTGCTTTAAATTATAATGAATGTGAAATATGGACTGTAATTTGCATGGTTTGCAAGATGAAATGTGTGAACTTTCTTTTTCGTCCATGTCAATTTGGCATTGTAGGAATGAAGTAGGGGATCTGTGACCTTACAATTTTTCATCGTGGATGGTGAACATTGAGACTGTTTTCTCGGATATTTATGGAGAAGGGTAGGAAAATTCTGCTCCTGAGACAAAATAAAGTACTGTTCTGCTTCATGATGCAGAATATGTCTTCTGGAATCATTAATTGAATTTACTACTTGCAGTGATACCTGTCCCCAGAGGCCTCGAATTTGAGACCCCCATTCTTTTAAATACCACAATTCATCTTCATGTAATTGATATGTCCTATGAGAGACCTGTCTTGACAGACCACAATTTGGTCATCCTAAACAGCAGTCTTTCATGCCAGGTTTCAGTGTAGTTGTATGAAAATATGGGACTTTAGACTGATGTGTGAAAATTTTACATAGTTAGGTAGGTTTGAAAACTACAAATTGACAAGAAAATTCTATAGGGAAACCTGTCTCAGCCAAATGCTTTTGGGCTAAAGTGTAGAGATGATGGGGGTGGGAGGTGGAGTGTTACCAATATATGTCAAATAAACATATTCACACAATTGTGAAGTCTCATTTACAAGTGTGTACATATATATATATATATATATATATATATACCAGTATGTATGCCTTACCACCCCTCCAAAAAAAATTATATATATATATATATATATGTGTGTGTGTGTGTATATATATATATATATATATATATACATTACAACATACAGGTGTTCATATATGTTTGTATTTTGCCCTTATTATAGTAAATTGTACTAATTGCATAAATGGTGTTATGCACTACATTTTATATACTGCAGACTGGTGTGGCATAGTCTACTGGAAAATGTGGGTATAATTTTCATTACACAAATTGCAGTCTCTCAAGACAGGTGGTCTCTCATGAGAGGTATAAAGACATTAAAAGTGTGAAGTATCTTGAGGAGATGGTCTTTCAAGGATGGTGGGGTCCCATTGGAGTGGTCTCTCCAAACAGCAATCACTCCAAGTGTCATACTAAATACACATAGTTTGCTTTTTATTTCAGGCTGCTGACCAGTTTATTTGGGCTCAGGGACCCACATTTAGCCTTTGGTGTTCACAGCTTAGAGGTGTTGACTCTCCTGATAAACATGCACAAGATTCTGGACCTCAAAATTGTTTATGTATCAGAACTTTTAACCTGCTAAGGCGGACTTTTGTTATGTGTGATGGTCTGAGGATACTGAGACCATTATGCATAACAAGAGTCTGTCTTAGCATGCAGCAGAACCATTCACCTATCACAAGTTTTACTATGGTTCATAAACACTTCTGTATTGTCAAAGTATACATGAGTATGTACCCTGTTATGGCCAGGTTGTATGACAGCAGAACAGTAAAGACGTTGATGAACACAATTTAGAGCAATTTGAGATCTCGCATATTTCAGGTGGTATTGGAGTTTCAGAGAGTGTTTTTGTCAAACATTAGCCTCACCATTAGTGCTTTTGGTTTACCTCCAAAGCAGACCAAGTTCCGATTATCTGTACTACACTCCAGCAGAGTTGACATAACATGAAACTTGGGTCTGCTTTGCAGACAGGCTTTTGGTCTCTAACTTGTGCTATTTTGAGTCCTTTGCCTCAAAATTCTTTTCCCTTGCAAAACCACTAGACAACATAAAATATAGTTTTACTAAGTTGCAAGGCATGTGGTAAGAATACCTTCAACTGAAAAAAGAAAAAAAAAGTGCACACTGACTTTCCAGGTGCAGGCCTTGTCATATGTGCTATTTTGAGTCCTTTGCCTCAAAATTCTTTTCCCTTGCAAAACCACTAGACATTATAAAATATAGTTTTACTAAGTTGCAAGGCATGTGGTAAGAATACCTTGAACTGAAAAAAGAAAAAAAAGTGCACACTGACTTGCCAGGTGCAGGCCTTGTCATATATTATAGTCCATTTCCACACCACTGCCAGTTAAATCTTGTGGAGGATGGGGGCAAGTACCTGTAAATGTCACTAATTTATGTGTTTAATTTTTTCCATGTGCCAGGTAGCCAAGGATAGCATTCCAAAGTGGCTTTCTATTAAAAAAAGTGACATTACTGTTGGATCTTGGTTTCTTGATAGGGTTAAACCCAGTGCTGTCACTATTCCGATTGGTCTGCTCACCTTTCTATCAGCCCAGATTGTGTTTAGTCAGCTCCATGAAGCATGTGGTACATGTGGTACATGTAAAGGTAGCACGGCATCTGGTCTGTGTGAAATTACACAAAACGGCATTCCTCGGGATGAAGGAAACATGGTTTGGTGAAGATTTCAGGTGTATGTGTACAGGCTGTGAGCATCTGGTCGACATGGCTCAGTCCTTGCCTGGTTAGAATAACACTAAATTAACAGCTTTCCTTGGCACATGTTTGATGCAGTGCAGCCAACCTGTGCCAGGGAAAGCTATTGACCTGTGGCATGCTGTCTTTGTAGTGCTTATAAAATCAACATTTTTTGGCTCAAAATGAACAAAAAATTCAGAAAAATATCAAAGGATACATGATATGGGTAGGTACTTTTAGTGTTTTGAGTGGAAAAAGGTGGGGGTGGTAACATCAGTGTATCATAGTGTGTGTATTGCTGCATGTATATTTGCAGGAAGGCACCACACCCCTGATCCTTGCTGCAGCCAATAACCACCTAGAATGTGTCAAGGAACTGTTGAAGCAGGGAGCTGACCCAGCCGCACGCAGACTGGTGAGTTCAACCGTATAATCCTTACAATTAAATGTAAATGTAATGGAAGAGGGACATTGCATCAAAAAGACCTAATTCATGGTATATCTGCTTTCCCCCCCCCCCCCAAAAAAAAATGGAAAATGCACAGTATGTGCACTGTAGCTTAGTGTTAACTTAATACATGTACTAAGATGTGTGTGTTTGTGTGGAGGGAGGGGAGGCAGACAGAGCCTGTAACTGGAGTTGATGCAATAAATCATTGTGGTGTACATAATGTAGACTTGGAAGAGGGCACAAGAGGCATACTGCCCTAATCACAGTGCTTGGTTCAGGCTGGATAGGACATGTAGTATCTTCTGTCAATTAAAAAATTTATAACGTGATATTGTTGGAAATCTCCAGGAACATCCCTTGATCAATATATTATTCTAACTGGTGTTGATCAGATGAACAAAGCATGGTGTTGTATGTCCCAAGCCCACTGACAACTGATTAATGCATTGTCACTTCAAAAATTACATTGCATACCAAACAAGGGATAAATTAAAACATCAAGTAATAACTATTTGAATGCTTCATTTTGATACCCATGTACAAATTAAACTGCAATCACATATACCACATAAATTTTTCAGTGTGGCACCATATGTACAATGTACACATGAGCCACATGACTGTGCTTGTATTTCCTGTACTTCCATTTCATGCATGCTGCAATGCCCTTGAGTGATTATCAATGCCAAAATAAAGTATGAGCCCAATTCTGCCACTTGACCAGTTCTAGTATATCTTTTGTGCCCTACCCCTGTGCGATACTGATGCTTGGTTTTCACTTTTTGGGACACAACCAAAGTAGTGGAAGGACTTCTCCAAGTCTGTTGAGCATGTACATTGTACATGTATGTATCCAGATGGACAGGTGCACTTGCTTCCATAGGATCCCCCTAGATCGCTGTATGTTTCTGATGTGCGTGGGGTCTCCCGTTCTTTCAGATGGGCAGCTGCCCCAGTGGCACTCGTCACATCAGTTCCATCTGTCAAGCATTGGTGCTAATGCACACGGGGTGGGGTTGGGCAGGGGGCTGGTAGAGAGGGTGAACCTGGAACATCTGTACATGCAATGGCTCACATAGGGCCTTATCTGCTATAAAGTATCCTGTACAGTAGTCCCTCCTTTGAGAGACCACCCCTCGTGCCATCTTAAAGGTGGTCACTAAAGCAGGTGGTCTCTCAAAGGAGGTATAAATAACATAAAAAGTACTGAAGAAAGATCTAACAATTGCGGTCTTTCAAAGGAGGGTGGTCTCCCAATGGAGTGGTATTTCAATGGAGGGACCACTATATTCATCGGTGCAGTCAATAATTCATGCTAATAAGATGGGAGATGGTGGGCCTAAAACCACTAAGTTGTCAGGCAGAGCTCCTACAGAGAAAGGTTTGAAATGAAGCTTATATCTGGACCACCATCCTGCTTCACGTTTGACATGATTTCTCGTTTCTGTACATACCAACAAGCTACAACTCACTAGTCTATTCCAAAACTGTTTTTTACAGGAATATCACGCAAATAATCCATTGAAATCCACATATATCCATAGCAGTATGCCTATAATTGTCACAAATATCCCACAAAATCCACTTCAGGCAAAAAATCCAACATTCCAGTGCCAAACTCAAATGGGTTTCCCATCCTGAATCAAGTTCATTCCATGGCATTAGCCATATGACAACTTTCTCAATTATCAATCAGACCATATTCTTTGATGCACTTGCGTTTTTATCCTGTGTTCATTTCATTTTAAACATAAAGTGCATATAAACACTTTGTATGTAAAATGGATGGTTTGATCTAGCAGTGTGAAGCTTTCCTGAGGAACTGTGTGGACTTGTTACAATGTAGCAAAATCCGGTCGGCAAGTCACTTTTTTTTTTTCTTTTTTTTTTTTGGGGGGGGGGGGGGGCAGGCCAGGAACCAAGCTCTTTGCTCTTGGTTCTTGGCCTGCCAAACAATTGTGATTTTGCGACCAAAACTTCAAAGGGTCACTTCAAAGCTATGACAGAATGTTCACCTTGAGTAAACCATGAGTAAGCCAACCTAGAACATGATCTGTTTAAAAAATATATATATATATATATTGTCTGAGCTCATCACCCCATCCTATACACTACTGATTCAAAACATACACTGTTGAAAATTAAAAAACTGCATAGTTTATTTAAAATTAAGGTAATAACTCCCCAGTTATTCTAACCTTGATAATTAAACCCAACACATGCAACAGGACAGTTGGGTGACATAGCTTGCCAGCTTTTTCCTAAAAGTTTTCCCATGTGGAAAATCCTTTTGAAATCAAAAGTGAATCTTTTGAACTAAACATCATATTCAACAAGGATATTTACATCAGGTCAATATGGTATGTCAACACCAGCACTGTGTAATGTAAGAACAATGGTGACTTTATTAACAAGCACACATTTTTTCAACAGTTATTGTACCTGAAGAGATGCAGTAGCATCAAAACTAGTCATAAGTGTACTTGTGTAGCAGGTAAAGCCTCCTACATCTGCAGCTTCTTGCCTTGTCAGATTTGCTGTTTATAGTTGGGCTTCCGTAACGTTAAACATTCACACAGCATCACAGCCTTCTTTCAGTGGAACATGACTGCAAAATATAAATATTTTATATGAAAAGGGGGTACATAGGTGATTTATCTCTATTTAACCATTGATACTCCTGTGAATAATGGCAAACTTATGAACTTTAAAACCTAAAAAAAAAAAACTATAACCTTCCTTGTTGACATATGGTTATATGAGTGGCTTGCTGTTAAGACAAACAATATGTTTATCATACACAAACCTATATCACCCAACTGTCCTCTCCATGGTTCTCGGGTACATGCTTTATATATATTATAAATATTATATTACAAGTGATAGGTTTATTTTTTTAAAGAGAATTTTATTATGAGAAGTTGAATGTTTCTAAAAACTGCAGTTTTCTAGTTATAAGCTGTGAATTGCATGTGTAAAGAAAGTGATGGGAAAAGAGAATGAGCAACAAAAGAAAGTCATTATGTCCACCCATCAGAGGTCACCTGATTAGTCTGTAGGGCCAGAGTTGTGCATACCCATCACTTTTTAAATCTAATTTATAACTACTTGATCACTGTTGTGAGCAAAAACACCACACTTGTTGTGGTCAGTCACGGTGTACTTGGTTTGAAATAGACATATGCTGTCTTGGTTCTGTTATAGCCACATGCATAGACAAGCTCTTGGAAGTCAGTTGCTAAGTTCAGTCAATTTTATGTCCGTGAGGTTCCAAGTTAATTTCCTGCTTTATTAAAGAGCATATATCTGTTGACACATGCAGGTGAAGGTAGGCAATACATGTGGAATGACCTGTCTCTGATCACTGCAGATGTATGCACTGCCAATTTTGTTGTCAAGATTCTCTCTCTCTCTCTCTCTCTCTCTCTCTCTCTCTCTCTCTCTCTCTCTCTCTCTCTCTCTCCTCTCTCTCTCTCTCTCTCTCTCTCTCTCTCTCTCTCTCTCTCTCTCTCTCTCTCTCTCTCTCTCTCTCTCTCTCTCTCTCTCTCTCTCTCTCTCTCTCTGCATGTGCAGTCAAAATGATATTGACACTTGACACTACCTGTACACACCAGTCAAAGTGATACTGTACTTTTTAGGCCTAAGTGGTACCAAGTGATACATAGTGATCCTTCTGGCTACTGCAAGGGCATCTGTATATTAAATCTGGTACTACTTTAGTGTATGTAGGTGGTGGCGTAGGGGGTTTTTCCTCCCTTCCTGTTCCATTTTATTCACATTGTGGTGACAAGTACACAGTTGATTTTGCCTTTTGGCATAAATTATATGTTGACTTACCTGCTTAGCAGACTTTGAGGCCCTAGACTTGACTGGTATGGGGCCCTCCACAGCCATCAGTCCACAACATATATATGTAAATATATCAGGCCTGAGATACATCTAAGTGGTAAATATGTTTACACAAGGAAGTGATACAGTTGAACATGTAGGGAAAAAGTAGTTGCAGAGCAGACTGATGCTTAATGTCCAAGACAGACAGACTGGTGCTTGCAGTTTATAATAAAACTGGAAAACTGGAGAGTTTACTTTATGAGGCCAGTCTGGTAATGATTGTGCAATGAAAGCTCATAATAATGACACCATCTGTTCCCTTAGAAATGTGTCAGATAACTGAATATGTGAGATAAATGAATCACACAACAAAGAAAATCTTTTGCCATTCAAAACTTGTGTCATTATAATGAATATGTCGGATATCTAAGTATTGTTATAATGAGGTTTCACTTTATCTGAAAAGGTGGTATTAATTTCATAGCAGTGGTTTCTGAAGATAAGTTTCTGGGTGAGTACAAAGTTACACCAGCTGATTGCACCAGGATGGGGACAAAAAATATTTTTTGTCAGCAGGTTGCTGTGGTTTCTGCATCTATTTTTAAGAGGACCAGGCACCTAATTAGCTTCCCTGGAAACACTGTAAGAACACATTGTGAGTTTGTGAACTCAGATTCCTGAGGAAAAGGTACTTGAAAAAAAGTTGCCTTTGTAAATGTATGTGGCAATTGAATTTGGAAGGCCCAACACTTGATTGCCATCCAGTTCCCAATTATGGGTATGCTTTAGTTGTTCGCCATGCGTGGGAAGCTTAACTCAGTCTAGTGAAGCTAGACAGGCAGTGGGTCATGTTTCACACTCTCTGTATAGTCCAAATACCAGTACTTGAACTCTTGTACATAAACATACGTATTTTTGTTTGGAACCATGGAATAAAATACATGTACAGTGATACCTGTTATTTAAGCTCTTTCCCTCCCCCATCTGCCAGCCAAAAATGGTCATTCATAACAGGTGGTCTTGAATTGATAAACATACGTATTTTTATTTGGAACCATGGAATAAAATACATGTACAGTGATACCTGTTATTTAAGCCCTTTCCCTCCCCCATCTGCCAGCCAAAAATGGTCATTCATAACAGGTGGTCTTGAATTGGAAGTAAATTTACAAAGAATCCAGACTGTTTTGCCATTGGAAATGTGGTCACAAAAGCCAGGTGGTCTCTCTTGGCATTGGTCTTAAATTACAGGTACCCCGGTATATTATGGAGAGGGAGGGAGAGAGTCTTGGGACTGCGAGGGACCACAATGGAAGTAAGTCTTAACGACTTCATTGTGTATATATCCCAGGTAGTCATCATTTCATGAAAGCTTGGATGATTCACCTGTTTTTTGTTTTACTCTAAGTTCCTTTTATAAGATATTTTACTCTGTGTATTTATATTTTATGATGATTGCCTGAATAAAATAAAATAAAATCAAATCAAACCAGAGCCCGTCATGTAGATTGTTTTTAATCACGGGACGAGATCTGTATCACACGCTTGCTACTGCTCGTTCCTGGTATCAGACCTCCTGTTATGATAACATGATATAAATAACTACATAATGGGACATTTTACGATTTATTTATTGCTTAATCCACTGAATTAAAGTACTCAACTTTTATCAATAATTTCATTCAATCCACCAGATCAAGGAATCATCTGCTGATGTGGCTGCCAATTTAGCTCTCAGTGCAAAGCAATTGAGTGCCACCTAGTGGCTGGACTCGACACTTTGTGTTATATTGTGACATATTTATCACTCAGTGTGATAACATGCACAGTATCAAATGTCAGATGTGGAGCTCTGCCACAAGTTGAAGCCGTGACAGTGTATTTCATGGACAGGACCTTATATCAAATAAACCAAATCTCATTATCACACCATAACTATACTGAGTGTGCAATAAAGATATTGACCACCCGCGGGGAAGTCAGTATATCTTCATTAACAATATGAAGCCAGATTGTCATAGTTTCATGGTGTATATAGCATATCATGTATCATATAATATGAACTAGCTTTGAAATATGGTTTTTGTACAGAAGATGGGATGCTTATGTTGGAAAAGGCAAATATAGAACAAAATATACAAAGGTTATCTCATGCCAAATTCAGTACAAATCCCTCAAAAGTCCAAACAGTCAAGGGATGATAGAGCTTCAGAGGAGTGTACACAAGCCAGGATGGTGAACTGAGCATAGGATCATTTATATATTTTAAATCAGGCCTGTACATTTCAGGCTAACTTGGGACTACATTGCTCTTTTGGTCTCTAAAACTTGCAAGTCTGAAAGGCAATTTGATCAGCCCGAAAAAGTACAGACATGCAATTCAGTATTTGTACAAGTCTGTGGACTCGCTTGATGGAAAACCAGTAAGCCACACTGGTAAAATTTTCTGGTCCTGGCCTTAGGATTGAGAAATGCTCAGGCTTGCAAGTGGAAATATAGAACAGTGGTTCCCAGGAAATGAGTTAGATGCATTTTTATTGGATAATACAGAAAGAACCAAAAAACATGGAATAATATCTATCCCACCGGCGATTGTTCTCTTTTGAATCCCTTTTAGTTGTCTTTTTTGAAGAATAAAACATAATCAATTTGAAATAGATACTTCGCTGACATCAGGCATTTATTCAGACACATCTGACTAAATCTGTCAAACATATGGATAACAGCTTTGTGAAGTTTACAGAAAAGGACCATGTCTGCAAATTAACTGTTATCTTCACTTCACTGATTATGCCACCCTCCCCCCCCCCCCCCCAACTGGAGGAGGGGCATATAGAAATCACTTTTTTTTTCTGTCTGTGCATCCATCCATCTGCTATTTGTGTCCGGGCTATCATTCGCTTGTCCTTCAACTTAAATTAATTTCGATTTTCGGTCACTCTTGACTTGAACATGCTTTGAAGTCTAATGTGAAACATCATTGGGATTTTCCTGTATATTTATACTGCAAATGATCAATTGTGCACAAAGGCATTGTATTTCTTCAGTTTAGTATTGTATTTTTATAAGTGTCATGATTGGAGTAGTATTGTTTAGTGATGCTGAGGTAAAAAATCCCAGCCAATTCTACGTAGCCTTGGATACTTCAACGTGAACTGAGACATTTCTTTTGGCTGGTAATTTGCTGTATAGTGTAGTTAAGTGATCAAGTAGTACTTTGTACTGGGACTTCTAGCATCTCTTCAGTTTAGATTAGTATATTTTTATAAGTTTACATTACTTCATAATTGAATTCAATTCAATAAGTGTTGATATGTAATACTTTTCTTGTTGCTGTATCGCACAGTCAATATCTATTGCTCACATGTTCAATCAAAAGTGGCTAAATTGTTTAAATGTGCTGCACTAGCTGGCACTCTGGTGTTTCACTTTTACCCCCGAAGACAGATACAGAAGTTACCATATAATATTCACATTTTGTTTTAATGTTTATCGAGTGTTTATAAGCGCTCTGCTGGGCAGTGTGATAACATCATTGACTATTTGAAATACGTTCTGAGTAGGGATGACTATGATAAACCGTATAGTGACAGTCATCACCTGGCCATGTTACTGACCAAAGCTTTTTAGTTGTTAGGAGTGTCGATCAGTTGATCCATATCATCTGTATATACACTTTCGTATCTGAAGTATTTTAATTTGGTGAAATTATAATTATATTGGTTTATATATGTGTCTTATTATTTCTCATTATATGTACATACTTAGCCATTGTGTAATGTGATGCTATTTTGATGTATGAGTTATATGTATTTTACTTTCTCCATTCGCAGATGTTGAATAAACTAATAATAATAATATTGTGATACGTATCGTGATGCATGGCTCTGTATCAAAGAGTATAGTGATACACAAATAAGTAACGATACACAACCCTAAAATTATCTTAAGTACCTTTTGACTGTTCTGAATCAAAATCTTCTAAGATAAGACAAAATTGTATTTTTTTTGCAATGGATCCTAAACTTTGCCCAGATGATAATATGTCGATTTGCTGTACTGTTTCAATGGGAAGCCTGTATCCTCCGTGCGGACATACTAACTGTTGCCAGGGTAACAATGTGCGTTCTAAGGAAAGGATTAAACTAAGCCGATCAGAATTTCTGATTGGCCAAGTTCAATATTTTCTGGAATTTTTGTTGTATTTCCCTGTGAAGATGCTGGATGTTCCATGGCCCAAAATCCAGTATGAAAGAAATTTTAGGGCTGTATTTGGGATACTTTAATGAACATGTACTTTGAGATTGTGTCATGATCATCACACACTCAGCAGGCCTTAACAGCTCTGGCAAGCACTGTTATCCTGATGATGCATAAATGTATGAATCCACATCAATAAATCACTTCAGTCCCTAAGAGTAAATGACAGTGTACCCATATAAGTGAAAGCATTAAAACTCAGCGATATTCACATGTGAGTCATTACCAGCCCATCAACATTTAAGTGGCAAAAAGAATGTATGTATATGTGTCTCACATAAAAGGCATTGATTTTGTGTGGGGCTTCTTTGAGCTGTTCCCAGTTGCTTTGGAGGCTTTGTTTGTGATAGGAGAGTTGATCACATATGCAACATCAGTTACGTCCACCTTACCTTGTGTTATTTATGTGACAATTTTAGCATACAGTACCTTTGTGTCAGAATGTACATTTTTGTAGAAGGTGACACACACACACACAAACTTATATATCTATATACATATATATAAACAGTAGAACCCTGGTATTAAGACTGCCTACAATTGCACCTGAAGGCCACAGACCACAGTTATAAATCCTTCTATTTTCCATGTTGGCATTTTTCAGTCTAAAAAATCAGCATTTTGGTATTTTAAAATTTTGTGAACGGCATTTAACAGATAAAAATGTCAGAAAAACAGGGATGGATTTTTGTCATATAACTCCCAGCTCGTTAATTTGTGATAATTGAAATAAGAAACAACAATTGGATGTCAGCTTTATACAGGAGTATGAACTGTGCTCTTGCTGGGGTCACATCATTGTCCTTCCCCACCAGAAAGTTCCCATCTGGCCTGGAAGACAGTACACCTTTAAGACCACCAATGAAGCAACTCTGTGATGCAGCAAACCTGACTTAGCTAAGTATATTTAAACAGAAACTACAACATGCTGAAAACACAGCATTTCCATAATTACGAACTATCTCCGTTGGGATGTGCAACCAGCCAATCACAACTGTGGTCTGTAACCTGAAAGTGGTCATTATTTGGAGGTTGTCAATGCTAAAATGGTCACTAATTCATTTACATTAAAAAGCGAATGCATGGTTACTGCAACTCTGGTCTTATTGATAATGTTTCATTACTGAGGTGGTTTTAATATGGGGTTATACTATATGTATAATATATATATATATATATATATATATATATATATATATATATATATATATATATATATATATATATATATATATATATATATATATATATATATATATATATATATATATATATATATATATATACACACATATACATACATATACATGTATATATATACACACACACATATACATATATACATATATATATATATATGTATATATATATATATATGTATATATATGTGTATATATATATATATATATATATATATATATATATATATATATATATATATATATATATATATGTGTATATATATATATATGTGTGTATATAATGCATTGAAATGATGCAACCCATAACTTCCAAGTATATAGTTCTCACAGCTCACCTTGATCCAAGCCAGATTTATCAGGTAGAAATCCTTATTTCCAACCTATATCGAAAGGTTACCCCAGGAGCAATTCAAAATGGTTTAAGACATTTGGTGTCATACCAAAACTTAAAGTCTCCTACATTTTGATAACATAAAGTTGTCTTATCATGGTAAGGGTATCCAAACTGACTGAAATGCCCTCTTCATGACGGACATTTCAAGAGCCTTCTTTTCTTGCCCTTTATAAGGGAGCAGTTTACATAATAACAGCCCTTTGTATTCTGTTACAGACAGGGACATGTGCCCTATTTTTTGCATCACAAGGAGGCTTCCTGGACATTGTAAAGGAACTGCTGGCACATGGAGCTCCTGTGGATTTACCAAGCTATGTAAGTGCAGATATCATGATAATATGTCAATATACTTCCCTGCTGACTTTGTGTCACTAGGTTTAAACTATTGTATAATAGCCCATGTTGCATTATTTTTTGGTGCCAACCCCTGAAGGGGAGGCACTATTTTTGGGTAGCCCATACATGTTTCCATGCAAATGACTGTCAGCTCATTGTTTGTTTCCTTGATATCTTAAATATGCAGCTTGTTAAAACAGATTTAGCTCAAACTTGGCATAAAGGTACCAAACAGGGATAAACTGAACATTCTATATTGCTGGATCACTGTGACAGTTTTTTTCATTACAATGCATTAAGGTTTCAGAGTATTTGGTTTTGAGTGCTTGACCCTCACAGATTTCATTCATCATAATTATACACCCATGTTGAAGTTGAGCACCAAATGTTTTATAGGTGTCCATGACTTATCTTTTTTCATTACTGACCTGCTTACCTGAAAATATGTTTTTACACAAAGTGTGGAGACATTTTTTTGTGAAAAAGAGTTTGATAACTAGGTTGTGGTTGTGGACATCGGTCTTGACTGTTAAACCCTGATTATTGAAGGTCATTTATGTGGCCCCCAGGGGAAAAAAACAAAAATTTATGCATGCAAATCTGGGAAATGCTCTTGACCTACTGTTTACCATTTGTGACCTACTCATTGGAGAACATGTTTAACCAAATTTTACCAGAGTACGAAGGTGTCTCAAAGGATTGAGATCAACTAACATGATTTCTGGATAACTGACCAGCATGTGGCATGACATGCCAAATTTGTTGCCAGATATTTTAAAATGCCGACAGGGATTGTGTTTATTGTGCACCCCGATACTTTATGAGGCTGTATGAGGGATGGGCACTCCGCACTTAGAAGGATGGCACCAGTAGGTTGAGGAGGCAATCTGGGAATGTGATGATACTAAGTAACTGAAGGTTGCCTCAGAATGGCAACTTTATTGCAAAAATATTTTGTTGTGCACATATTTCTGGATAACTGACCAGCATGTGGCATGACAGTGTATAACTGAAGTGGAAACAAGCTGGGGCCTTATATTCAGTCCCAGTGATAGTAAAATAAACAGTTGCAACTAGACCACCTATACACATATGTCCATTGTTACAGTCCTTGTTGGGATTTCCCTTGGTTTGTACAGGTGGTCTAGTTGCAACTGTTTATTTTACTATCACTGGGACTGAATATAAGGCCCCAGCTTGTTTCCACTTCAGTTATACACTGGCGGGTGGTTTAACTAGGATAAACTGTCCAGCCAGAAAGGGTACATATTGGTTCAGGGGTAAGTCAAATTGTTCTTATCTGAACCTGTACTATACAAATTTAGTAATTATGGTTTGTTTGACAGGGGTTCTTCTTTCATAACGAAGCTCTGCATTTATAAGCAAAACTTCACGTATTTAGCTAATTCATCATTTGCCACGTTCTTATTTATTCTTTATTATGTGGGTTGTCTTTGCTGAATATTTAGCTTAGACAAGGAGCCGCTACTCAGAGAGACATGTACGGGTAAAAGGCTCCGAAACATGTTGAGTAGTTACCCGCTGAAGACCCTTTAATTTATTTGGGCTGATACAGCCTATGTCAAAATTTTACAGAGGAACGTGTGCAATATAGACAATAGTAATTCCATATGTATACAGGTTAGACAGGGACAGGTTAGCTTATGGAGAGTAAAGAGTTCGAACTGCGGAATAGGATATTGACTACTAGGAAGTGGTTCTGGGCAAAAAGACACAAATACAAATATGATTTCAAGTCAAATTTACTGGAGTCTAAGACAGTCAATGTGCAAGCCTCCCCTTCCAATACAATGGTCTCTAGTGCTTTAAATTTACTTGAGTTCAAGGCAATCAGTATGCAAGCCTCCCCTTCCAATACAACCCAGTCTCCAATATACACTGGGTACAGGCGTGTACTGTTCATAGGAGATGGAGAGGGAGGTAACTCAGTTGCATAGTGCCAATAAGCAGGGCTTCCTTTATGGATAGCATTTATAGCCAAAGCAAAATATGTAAACCTATGGCTACATTTTTTTTAATGGTTGGCTATAATAAAAAAAAATGATGCATTAGGAAAAACTAGCTGTTTCATAGATTTTACAAACATTCACAATTTTGGTTACAAAAATTCAATTTTTTAGAGGAAACCCTTAGTAAGCTAAATCAACATCTCAGCTACTTGTAAGCATGCTCATTCACAATTTGATCCCTAATTTGGTCATAGGTCACTGGGGATAGATTCTAATGATGTAGCATAGAAAATAACAGTGGCCAAAATAAAAGCCATCAAAACGCATGTTTTGGGAAAGGTTTTAACTTGATAAAGGTCTGTCTGGTATTTGTTATTAGTGTGGTGAAGAATCTGTAGTATTATTTTCATGAAAATAATCCACAAATTTATTAAAGAGGGAAAGTTCAATACTGGTTACCTAGGAAACTTTATTAAATGAATGGGGAAAGGTCCCTTCCTGTCTCCAATCCCTTGTGATCCACATCCTCCTTGTGTCAAGCTGGCCTCAGATATCAACTTGGCTGATTATTTCGCTAGGTCATGTGATATGGCAAAATACTGTTTTTGAGCTAATTATACTGGGCAAGACCGGTAAGGCAAGACTCTATCTATAGTGCAAAAGTCTGACCAGTTTCGTCACCTCTGTGACTCATCAGAGACTGAGGTTAACGGTTCCCAGTATGTGCTTATAAATCAGGGTATAACATACAGGTTGCTAACAATGCACGTTATTACACATCGAAATTTGTATGTGTGGAATGGTGATGTATAGTCGGAAATGACGTAATACAAAGTCAACCCTGCATTTGCATTGTACTTAGGTAGAATGACCTCACATGAACATGTCAGGTCAAGCACCCATATGACCTCTGGTCATAGAAAATTGGGAGCCACATTGTCTGCAATATAACAGCAATGTCTTCCAATGTAAAAAAAAATAAAAAATTGGGGAGCCGTTAGCTTATGAAAATGACATTTCATAAATAAAAAAATATTATTATTGGGCAGATGAACTGGGGCTGTGTAAATTTTAGAAAAAAACTGAACAAGGAGTTCATCTGCCCATAACGTTGAGGCCAAAAGTTTTGGTGGTACGCAATTGGTGAACCCAGTATGATTCCGTAGCAAGTCCAAGTTTTAGAGTCATTTTTAAGGAGGGTGGTGTATGCATGTATTCCAGAAATACTGTTTTTGCTGAACATCTTCCTTCCGAACTTCACAATCAAGGATGGACATATTTCTGATTTTCTCCTCAGTGGTAATTCAGATTCACTCAAAAGCCCCAATAAATTGAGGCCGCCGCTTTGGCCTTCATATTGGATATACTCCCACAAGGAAACATCTCTGTTATCATAGAAAATTTCACAAAAATATGCACGACAAGAATGCCTCAATTGCCTTCAATGGCATTAAATATTGCCCATTCAATCTTTCCTTTTCATGTTATTGAATGTACTGGTAGGTTACAAAAGGCCTGTACACATTTATTCAAACCAGTAACAAAAATTTACATTTATTTTCCCATGATAAAATTGCAATAAAAATGAATAATGATGCAAGTGCATGGACGATTTCTCCACATGAAGTTAAACCAGATCCCGTAAACAGCTACCCGGCATTTTTGGGCGGTTTGTCACTTGAACTACTGCATGTGTTCCTTATCTGTCATCTGTTTCTGCAAATGTGTTCAAAACACATGTTATTTCATGGTCATGTATAACTTTCTTCAGCAAACTTTATTGTCATTTCATATAAATTGCAATTTCATTATGGCTGTTGAATCTTGGCACGTTAGATTTCAAAATTATAAACAGTGTGACTGGGCATGCTTGGAAGCCCCTTCGTCATTACCGGGGATTCCCTTGAATTACGTTCCAAGGGTATACAAAGACTGGGCATCCCTCTTTCCTTCCAGCATGACTATATTATGTTCCAACAGAGACACTTATTTCCATTTGTAATTACATAATAAAACCCCATGTAGCTCCAATTTGTATCCTATCCTGCATCCCACATCACTGGGTCTGTGGCTCCATTCTGAGTGAGTACCCTATCTGTGGCTGTGCAAATGACATGGCAGTCAGTGCTAGTGGATAAACTCGCACAAGAGTTGTCGAAAAGGGGGGAAAGTGATATCACTTCCATAAATATTGATCTTTGAACCACCTACTGTCACTGATTGTGTCCTAATATTGGTCACCGTAGGGTACCGATTTCGAGTGTAGTATAAGTAATGTAAACAGGGTTATCTCAAAATGTGCCCTGTTTGATGAACTCCATTTGTTGCCTCCTCTGTCATGATCTATAGTCCCTTAACTTTAAGGTCATGCATCATGTCTAGTGATAAATCTTCTTCTGTGCAACTGTATCCTGATAGAAAAATGGTCAGTTCAAAATAATATATATTTACATTCAGAGCAAGCCTACCCCTTAGAAGGGAAATTAAATTAGCAACCTAAAATACTCACTAACCCTTTTCCATCTTCTGAAGAACATCTCCTTCCATCTTCCCAGTTTCCAAAGTGGATGGACAGGCAATAAGGATTCGCAGAACTTAGTCCTCAATATTTATTTTTAAGCGAGAGAATTTTTGTGATGAAAAGTAAAATCAACGTTCAATTTCCACACTCTTAGAAAAACTTACCATGGACCTTAATGTAAGGCAGACTAACCCTATAACCTGGGGAAATCTGCTTTTGCTTCAGCGAATGTATTTCTATTTGGAAAGTAGGTCTGGTCATATGCTCAACTGTGTTCTTGCAGAGAAGGAGATATGCAAGACTTTTATGAATGAAATTGAAATTACTGGATGCCTCTTGTGTTTTGTGAAAACATTGTGATTTCAAGATCATAAATACAGTGCTGCAACATCTTATAAACATTAAAATCATCCGTTGATCAGCAATTTTTCTTCTTTTTTTTTGTTCAAAATATGCTATATTTAGGTGCCAAAATTTTAGCATTTTATTCTCATCTTGGATGTAAACACTCTTGTTACTTTGCGTGCATTTCACACCAAGTCTTCATTCAAGACATATGACCTTGGCACAGGAGTAAACTTGTCTGGGTCAAATGGGCATCAAATTTACTTCAAAACATGAAGTTGCCAGTAGAAAGTTTTTCATGTAAAACGATCCCCTATGTGACCAAAAGAAGAAAGGTACAATAACATGTTTGCGTAGGCGCACAAACATAATGAAAGTGTAGTGCAATACAAGGTTATCCACATGTCTGTTCATGGTGCATGTAGTCTATCTGATGGTTCCATATATAAATGACATATATACTGTTTTTTTTATAAGTAAGGATATACAAAATGGTTCCACTTAACTTCTTAATCCTGGAATGAACAGAGCTGGGCCAGTACCTACTGGATGAAGTCAACTGTATCAGGAAGACAATTGTCTGTGCTGCACTGCAGGTTACCACTTTTAAGTTATGTCTGGTATAGTGTAAGTCTTATGTACACAGGACGGAGGGACACCACTGTTTGTTGCCTGTCAATGTAACCATCAGGATGTGGCAGAGGAACTGCTCAAGAGTGGGGCAGACATACACACACAGATGGTGGATGGAGCCACACCTCTCTTTATTGCATCCCAGAATGGACACGCAAAGATGCTGAAGTTTCTGCTAAGTAAAGGGGCAAAGCCCAATATGAAGAGGAAGGTGAGCTCTTCACTCAGTCTGAACTATGAAGTGATCCGAAGATAAAATGTATGAGTACAAGTGTCTGCCATACATGTTGCCTGCAAAGTTACATTATAAGCATTGTATACCCATTGCATATAAAATTAAGAAACAATAAAACAAACTCTGCTTTGGACAACCATATATGAAGACCAATTAGAAGTAAAAGTTTGTATAAATATATTTCCAAGTATTTCAATTGATATGCAGAAATAGTTTCTTTGAATTACAAAACTGTAGGAAGAAAAAGGGATGTATCACAACCCTGATTTATGTTGAAATTATGACATGGAATTATGGTAGTAGGCAAACAATATCTGGACCCGTTGGCCGACTGGATTTGTATAGAAATTATTGTATGAAATTTTGATAATAGAGATCTGACTTCTTGGCAAACCTGATTTATATAGAAATGATTGCATGGAATTATGATTCTAAACTAAGAGAAACATTATTGTAATTCTTGGCTGTTTTTTAATGCATGCCTTGCCTGCTTAGCCAATTAGTTGCACTTTGTTGCCTCTCTCCAACTGAGGGAGTCGAAGGTCAGGCTAGGCTGGCAAATGTGTGACTTCACTGCACTTTGTCTTGATATAGGAAGGTCTAGACTAGAATGGACTGGTTGATGAGTGAGTTATGGCAGAGAGCCAGTCATGTGCATGTATAGTCTGTGATAGTGTGGCTGCAAATGTTCTCTTTTAGTTAATGTTGTTATTTGACCCTGGGTCACTATGTTAATGAAAAAATCAATAGGAAAGCTGTTATCTGCATTATATAACCCACATAATACGCCTCATTAGTCCCCTGTGATTGTTTAATGGCATTTATGCAGTGGAGTATATGATTTGTGGTCAATGGAACCTGTCTTGAGAAACCTTGCATGAAGATGCTCCAATGTGTTTTTTCAACACAAGTACTGGCAGAAATTCATTTTTGTTCATTCAGTAATGGTGTTTGAAAATATTTTGTAAACACATGATGACTTGCTATTGATTTCAGGATGGAGCAAGTCCATTGTGGATAGGGAGTCAGATGGGGCATGCCTCCATTGTGCGGGAACTGCTGGAAGCAGGGGCTGAGGTGGATGCTGCCAGAGAGGTAAATATACAGTGTGTCAGCCCATTTTAAGGGGATTTAACCCCTTAACCACCAAAGCCCAGGAAAGTCCCACCTGCCAAGGGAAAATAGGGGGAAAAACAGGTTTTTAACAATTCAGTAATACACTTTAATTTTAAATTTCTTGATGGTAGGAATAATATTTGTTAACATTTCGTGTATTTTCAATGCATTGTGGCCCTCTCTCTCTCTATACATATATATATATATATATATATATATATATATATATATATATATATATTTAATTGTACAAAAAATCTCTTGTGTGTAAACCTTCTATCATGCAGATTTGAGAATTTCTGTAGTATTTTAAAATGTTTGATATCGACCAAAAATAAGCATTCCCAATACAAGTGTTCAGTCTTAATGGATGGAAATAGATGTTGAAAAAAGGACTGGGATTATGGACTTCACAAAGTGGGCTCTCAGGACAGATCATTGTGTATTCAAATGTGTTCCAGGATGGTGCAACACCAGTTTTTAAAGCTGCTCACAAAGGACACTTGGAAGTTGTGCAGGAACTGCTCAAGCACAAGCCGTCGCTGGGTGTTTTACAGGTATATGATAACCCTTGCCTTTGTTGTCATACCTCTTAAAAACCCTTGCCAGCAGTGGGTGTTTTATAGGTATTCAAGAACCCTTGCATACACTTTCATGCCCCCCAAAAAATCCTTAAATAGCATTGGGTGTTTCACAAGTATGTAAGAACCCTTGTCAGCATTCTCATAGTTATAATTGAATAATAAAAATATATATATATATGAATAAATACCCTTGCCAGTACTGGGTGTTTTACAGCTGTGTTAGAACCCTTGTCAGTACTTGGTGTTTTACAGGAATGTAAGAACCCTTGTCAGTACTGGGTGTTTTACAGGAATGTAAGAACCCTTGTCAGTACTAGGTGTTTTACAGGGATATAAAAACCATTGCCAGCACTGGATGTTTCATATGGACGTAAGAACCTTTCTTTGCAATGCAGTCTTATTCTGCACTAAAAACATTGGAAACAGAATGGTTCATAAACTAGTGCCACAGCCCGTATGAAAAACTTTCGCTTTGTGCATTTAGCCATATCATATGCATGCCATAACCTTGTAATGTATATATGGATTTCTTTGTCCCAGCCTGAACATCAACTGGATGTTGTCAGCCAATCCTGGTAACTTATGAGTAAGGTCTGATAAAACATTGACATGGAAGGCATAGAAGCCTGCTGCAAGTACAGTCAAGTTGTACATAGTCTCAATCAAATCTAATCTCATCTGTAATAGATGGATGGAATACAAACTTTACTGCTGCCATATATATTCACAGGCTTTGGTGATGCAATAATGACTATCAGTCAATCTTTTCTCAATGCCAAATATACTTTGATGAGACCATATTTCAAGGGATAATATGATTTTGGTTTCATCATTTGGTGCTAGTGGTATCGATGTGTGATTAAGTGGATACTTGTTCTCTGAGCATGCTGCCTCCTTGGATCATGATGTAATTTTATACATTGTGATAATAAATTTGCACCACTGATGTAACATTTGGCATGATTAGGATTTCTTTGAGTTCAATACTGTGTACAAAACATCATCCGAATAAAAATATATTTGGCATTGGGAAATAATTTATTGACATACAGTGTGAACTTCAGTTTGGTCACATTAGACCTGATAACATGTATTGTATGTCACTATATCATTATTGTGATTATTCGTGGCATGGTGATGTTGCAACAGATTCTGGATATGACAGTATCAGGAGAATTTCTTTCAAAATGAATTAAATAATAGTTATCACATTTTTTTTGGAAAGGTTTACATTCATTTGAGTACATATCTTCAGTTTTGCAGTAACAAATCCATGAAGCAACAGACATGTTCTATTAAACAGATAGAAAAAAAAGTCTTCAGCTCAGAAAAAAAAAATTAAAAACAAAAATCTCTGCACGAAAAGATGGCGCAGTATCCACGTCACTTACTGTCCTGAGCAGAAATGCCACTTTACTTACAATGTCAATGTGGCATATATAGATACTCATTTGATTATACATCTGAAAGAGAGAAGAAAAAGTAATGGATTACTAAAGATGCAATAGCCATAACATATATTTGTTTTGTCTCTTTGAAACTCCAGATCTTGTCAACAATTCAGCCATCAGCTTAAGCCATCTGTTTGTCCTCAGTCAGCCAGCTCAGACATTCAGTGTTGGCTCACAGCACTAATTCATTACTTTTGGTTTATCATAATAAAATCAGCTGATGTCAGGTAAATCACTGCACCTGGTCACATTGTACAGGCCAGTAGCTGATAAACATGAAATAAGTGTAAATTCAAGACGTGCTCAAGAGAATTTTGTTGTTCTTTTATTTCAGAATGGAGAAAGTGCTCTCCATGCTGCGGCTCTGTTTGGTCATGCCAAAGTGGTCAAGGAGTTGATAGGGGCTGGTGTCCAGGCTGACTTAAAAAATAAGGTGAGATTTGCCACTTTGAAAAAAAAAAAGATATTCAATGGAGATTGTATGTGTAGAAATTTGTTCAAGTAGGCAGGGTTAGGGAGTGCAATTGTGTGCCTGCATACAGCAGGTTGGGGCAAGAGCGCTAGCATGGAACATAATTTAGCACAGTCAGTTTCAGACATGGGAACACATTTGAGTGCATTCGTGACCTGTTCAGTTTTTATAGAAACTTGTTCTGGTGGCACTTGGATTATATCCAAAACATTCATTTAAGTACCCCTTAAATGATATTAACAACCATATTCAAAATGAGTCTGGTATCTGTTTACAAAGGAAACATTACATGTAGTACTTTTGTAAATGTAATTTTGATGGTTTGTTTTCAGGAAGGACAGACAGCAGTAGAATTGGCGCGGGAAGCAGGTTACGATCACATAGCAAACTTCATAGAGAATCCTGCCAACAAAGGTTCCATGTCCACAACAGTGTAGCGCACCATTCTGGTACAAGAGCGTTATTATCATCTTCGATGTGAGCTTTTGCTTTCAGCTCCATGCGTTTCAAAATGCATATATTGTGAATGTGCCTATTTTAAATAGGTCACAAGGGTTGTATAGACACCCCATGTGTACATCTCAAAGCTGAACAATTCAACATCTTTTACATTAAAAACACAAAAAACATGTCAACATCTGCTGTGATTTTATCAAACTTTTAAACCGATCAAATGAAAGAGTTTGAATAAGAAACCTCGGGGCATCTTAATGATAAACCAATGATGTCAAAATTTTGAGGTACTGTGTCATGCATTGGATGTTATACAGTAAGTGCATAGGTTAAGCATAGATCCCAGAGGGTTTATGGGTAAACAGTGATGGCCTGAGTTCGTGGGATGTTACAGTGCCATCATACCTCACCTGTTACAGCTTGGTGTATCCATTCCATACTTTCCACAACAAAATTGAATTTTTGTTTCAGACCTTGTACTTGTGTGCTTCATTTTAAACCTGTGCTAATATAAAATGTATTTTCCACAAAGAATTTTCCTTTTGATACGACCTGTAACAACAAAATTATTGTCATGGTCAGTGAATTATCCTGACATTGGTTGTCTCAAAATACGTAAAAGTTTGTCTTTTGGAAGCAGTCTAAAATTAATGCATGCACAAGCCAAGCCACGCATTTTAGTGGATGATTAACTCATTCCACCATAATGACACTTTTTCCCGCTAATATCTAAATGTCTGCTAATTATATTTTACTAATTTAGGGATTATTTTTCAAAATTTTGGATATAACTTGCATGGAAGATCATTTCAAACTATATGCCCATAGTCAACAGCTTTCGTTTTTGCGCTCTGGGCGCATTGCACCCAGAGCGTGCCAAAGAAAGCTGTTGACTCAGTTTTCTGTCAGGGTGGAATGAGTTAAAGAACACATCTCAGATGGCGAAGTAGTTCTAAATTTTATTCGATAAGGAATTGCATCAGGCTATATCTTTGTGAAAATGGCATAATGTGCATTACATAATATCTAAGATTTCTTAAAACTAACATTTAAAATTGTTAAATTTTCTGTTCTCTGTCAAAGTATAATACTCCCCATGTGAAAATATAATGTATTTTTAATGGCATTATATATGCACCAAGGCATGCCTGCAGGTAGTGTCTCATGACATGGCCTATTAGTACAGGTATATACATACGTCCTGATAATATGTGTACAAGATACAACATATCAAGGCAATAGTCCCTCCATTGAGAGACCACATCAAAGTCCAAAAGTAATAATGTGCATTGAGCTGGGTTCCAGCTGCAAAAGGTATCAGACATGTGACTTCACTTCTCAATCATGAACTATTTCACCATATGTATTTCTTACAGTTCATAATGGTAGGTACAGAGCTGCTTGGATTGTTTTCTCGCTTTAAAGGACGCGATGTACGGCCGTTTCAATTAAAAGAATAAAACACACACACATGCAAAATTATTCCAAAAGGTCACAACTTCAGTTAAAGCAAGCCTTTACAAGATTTTATCAGTTATACATTCACAATAGACTAATGAAGTGTACTGCTTGTGTTTCGGGCATAAGACTGTGCTTGTTGTGTGATGATATAGGATTTCAATTTAAGTAGAACAACCAGTCTAAGAATACAATTTGATTGGTTCTTTTCTTAGTGCATACATATGCCTGGGATCAGGTTGATTTGTGACACCCATGTGTAAATTCAAATTGAAGGCAGTTGTCCTGTACTTAAAATTTTTGGTAGTCCTATCAATTTGGTGTCCCCTCTCTGAGAAGGTTTATGAATATATGTGGAGTCCTTTTCTTGGAGTAAGTTTGAATTTTGCTATTTTTTATATATAGCGGTTTATATGCTATTTCATGTAACTTATTTAGATCTTGCCATTATAAGCGAGAACTTGTGATACATTATTCATTTATGTATGTGATATTATTTCACATTCAGAAAATGAAGTGGGTTGCCTTTACCAAATATAATACAAAGGCAAGCAGCTGCCATCACTAAAGGTATGTTTGGGAATTTAAGACTGTGAAATATGTTTGATGGTTTCCTACTGAGGATCCATTCATAAAATTCATTGGGCTGTTGAAGCCATGAATTTTCAAAACTTGTGCATTGAACATGATATTATTGAGTAATGAAGTTACATGTGTAGACATATACCTACTGTTTGCAAAATAGAGGAGACAGTCTCTCAAGGGAGGTCAAATATGCAAAAGATAGGTGGTCTCGCAAAGGAGGGAATACTGTATTTGGTGAATAGGTTTTTCAGATAGGTGTTTTTTGACAGTTTTATGTGCAAACATAAATTATAGTGCAGGTGATGAACTCAATGTAAAAGTGGATATATATATATATACACATATACAAGTGGGGTCTTGTGTATATGCAGTTTGAAAGGAGTTTAACCCTTTCCCCCTTGAATTAAGATGGGAGTCACCAGCTTTCCTTGGCATGGGTTGGACACTAAGTGCCAAACCCTGGCCAAGAAAAGCTGGTGACCTACGGCATGACATCTTGATTGGTATCGTCTAAAATTCTCACTCAATTCGTTTTTCATTATTGTCGAAATTAGCTGAAAAAACTGAAGCAGATGATATTTGACCACCCGCCGGTTTTGGCCAGTTTAAGGGGGAAAGGGATATAGAACAATTTTGATAAATTTTAAACGTTGATGTGAAGAATAGATCATTATTGCCACAAAGTCTGAGGCATATTATACTTATGAAACAAGTGTACTTTTGACTTGTTGACCAGGGAGATAGTCTCATCGTTGGTATATGTATATATACATGGTGTAAACATTCAAATTTGCTGTATCATTTTTAGGGTTGGTTTCCTGAACTTTGATCAGTGCTGTAAAGGCCAACTTTTCAAGAGTAATTTTGTTCAAAGGGTATTACACTTTGAAACTGAAATTGTTTACTTTCATGCCAGTTGCAAGTCAGTTTAGATTTTATTTTTATTTGTGCAGGGTTTTGCTGATAGTTACAATGAATATCTTGGATTAAATCACTTTTGTTCTTGGTTATATGTTTATATATGTTAAGTAATATTTTCATTTTATAAGGTGGGTTGATTATGCTCTGGCAGACACAAGAAGGATATCATGAAGTCCCACTTTGTTGAACTTGGTGTGTACTGGTATTTTGTATGTGGTTAGCTTGTGTTTGAAACCTAAGTTATGGTCTAAGTTTACGAAATCATGATGTTTGGAAAAGGAAACAAACTTATCTTTGGGATATTTCATGTCTTGATTATGTATGCTGTATAATCTCTGTTTATAGCACGTTGCCCATTTGTAACACTTCCCCTACTTTTCAATAAAGTGGAGCAATTCTGTGTACATTGCTCATAACTTCCTAAGCAACCTGACCCTGTGAGACCACCCGTTGTTACATGTTGTGTGGTAACTCAGGCAGACGACACTGTGCTGGAGTCAAATACTTGTCAAAAACATGGAAGTGCTGAGACATAATGTAGTTTTACAGTGGCACATAGTCTTTATGCTACACCCCCAGTGTTTTGTCATGTGTACCTGGGTGACTAATAGGGACTTAACAATGTATAATCTTGTTGGTATTGGAGTGACCATTGAGACAGACAACAGCATTGAATTCTTATCACATAGCAGCAATAATGGGTTACACTTATTTGCCATAAACTAAAAGGACAACGAAATTGCACATGTATGGATCACTGCTTCTGATATAGTACCAGTTTGGTATATGCTAACTGGGTAAGTGTGAGCATAAAAAAGGCAAATGCATGCAGTATGAGCATTAAAAAAAGATAATGAGTAAATAAAAGTTTTCATGTTTTTTATTGTTGAATAAAACTTGTTTTTGTGTGGGGATGCTGTGCAATAAGCAGCCAGCTGCAGATTGTGATTATAAAGGACATGTATATTGTTATTGGATCAAACAAGACAGAAGAATCAAAATGCTTGTTATGCGATGAGTGCTTTTGATTAAGCTCTTCAGCAGTGTATACTTGATGCACTAGAAGTAAAGTGAAGCTGTTTCATCCAAGTTGTAATGCTGACCCAGTGCCATCACAGGTTGCCATAGATCTTAAAGCAACATCTCAGAAATATAACTCAGCTAAATATTAATGTCACTTTTAACTTCAGTTGCCCGTTCCCAGGCTTGTAGAGGGGCACTCAGAGTGTGTACCCAGACTACACCAAGGAAAGCTGGTGACCAATCACTTAGTATATTGTGCTTGATGGAAAAAAAACAAAAAACAAAAAACAAAAACAAAAACAAAAAAAGAGACATTTATGACAGTGGGCTATTTCTGGTAATTTTAAGTGTGAAAAGGTTTTGTGGAGATGCATCAGCATCAGGGTCAACTCAAATTGCCCAAAAGCGCCTGGATGTAAATTGTCATTGCCTTAAAGTTTTTAAATTTCTTGTTACTAGAACATTTTTGCTGAGATTTGTATGCAAGACCGTGCATGATGACACATCCTAGGTCAATAGCTTTCCTTGGCATGGGTTGGGTGCATTGCACCCAACCCATGCCAAGGAAAGCTATTGACTCGGTCGTACTCTGACCAGGAATCGATCAATTGGTCACTGTGGGTATATGCACATTACTTTGACTGTGGTGACAATATTGGTAGGGACAATGCCTATTAAAAGTGGTGAAATAATCCAGTGACGGAGGTTTGGGTATGGGACAAGTTACATACATTGATACTTGAGTTACTGGAAAAGGAGAGCTGGTATTATGAATAGATAGGTAAAATATGAAGTACTGTTTGAAAAGTTGATTTAAGGCTGAGGCAAGTGAACCTATTTGAAAAGTGTTCACATATTTAATGAAAAGATAATACATGTACCAGGATTGTAAGCTATGTGCCCACCATACATGTATACCATGCTGTGTATTGGCTTCATTACAAATAGTACTTCTCCATTCAGCACTGAAGTGATGTATACAAGAAGTATGACTGCAGGACCATTCATACTTTTGTTTCTAGAGTTATGTGGAGAAGAGGCTGTCATTATTTGCTCCTAATGCATCATTATTCTCAGAAATCATCAAAGTTATAAAATAAATGTCTGAAATTTGTACAAATAGTATACATGTTTGAAATACTGACAAATGCATAAATTGCGAGAATGGCCTGAGTCCATCACCACAGAGGTTGTCTGCACAGTGCTGTGGAACTGGGACAGTGGTCTGTCTGCCTGTCATATGCCACAATGCTTGCTACAGAAGAAATCCGGTTTCTTCCGTGTTGCTGACTGTACATCCAGTGTCCTGTCATCAGTGTGAGGCCTAGCATTCATTGGAGTGGCACCGTTCATGCCCTTGTTAATCGTCAAGGTCACGTGGTTTCTGAAGAGTTTTAAATACAATGAAGTAGCTGATTATTATTTTTTTTCCAGTGCTTTTATATGGAATTGTTACTCAGATTTATTGACAATGAAACATTCCTTTTACAATGGAATGAATTTTATGCATCTTGGTGGTTGGACTTTGCAAGTTGTTGAAATATCTGGTTTTACTTGGTGTCCATCTACATGTATGTGTGGCTTTGCACATTAGGTTTTACGTAGATACAATTCAGATGAAAAAAAAAAAAAAAACATTAAAAAACACAGTATGGAAGCTGTTGTCAGTTTTGGGTTTAGGGGTTTACTGCATAAATTTCTTAAAGAACTAGTTTTAGGGTACTGTTTGGGTGTAGTGGAGGACAGAAGGCAGTGCTCCTTCAATGTTTTTGCTTTTTGAATGATGGTCTTCCCCGTGAAATCAAGGGAGTTTGAAGGGCTGATGTCAATGATATAGATTGTATGCAGCACATAATATGATGCACACGTGGGTGTATATTTATGTAAAAAGACAATTTACTTTGTGTGAGCAAAGTTACTTTTCTTTTTTTACACATTTAAAAATGGAAACACAGACAATGAATGTTGTGATAGACTGAAATTTTTGCACCAATGGCTAATCACTCAATGTTCCAACTTACTGAGTGTTTTCTTTGTGGAGTGAGGTCAGCATAATTTGTAATGTATGGACTATCATGCAGAGCCTGTTCAAGAGCTTGCATGGAGTTCCTATCAATATGCTACAAACTCCACTGCAATCACCTACCATAGGTCTTACTGCAATGCATGTCATCATCCCAGGTCAAGTTGACTGGCATTGGACTTGATGTGCATGTCATCATGCGATCTCAAATCCAGCACAGCTGCTGGTCAGAGTAGATAGGACAGAACAGTGTGTACACATACAAGTTATACTTGGTACTTTCATTATTTTGCCACTGGTAGGATGGTCATTCGAGAGTAACATGTTTGCTTCAATTTTGAAGCTTGTTAGCTGAAAATGTGCGGATATAAACTAGGAGAATGTAACCCACTCGCCATAATAGATATAGAAATAGATGTACACAAAGTGTTCTGAAAATTCTAGAACATACAGTTCATTGGATGCAAAATGAATTAAGTTTGGCTTGAGCAAAAGAGACCATGATTTGTGAAAAATTTAATGTCTATAAATTTTCATAATATATACACAAAAATAAATTTTTATGATTCAATATGTGTGAAAGGTCACTGATAAAATTGTTAATAGATCAGCAGTTCAAAAGAGTAAAACAGAAAAGAATATGTTGAGGTCTTGTTCCTCATTTGATTAGGTCCATGATTGATATTTGCATGTGATATTGTAACTACAAAATTTATGTTAGTGCAAGTTCCAGCACATGGTGATATGTACACGTACCAGGTGCCTAGCCGTACAGTCGAGTACTTCACTGAATCATGGAAAACTGAAAATGCGCAAACTTCTAGCCTCTAGTGGATTTTATTTTAACACTTTCAGAATAAATCATCAAAATTCACCTCCAATTAGATCTTCCAAAACTTGAATAGTTTCTCAACACTTGGCACACATACACCTGCATCGCACCTGACACTATGAAGGCATGTACACCAATTTTAGAGATACTCATGATTCGTGTGCCATTTTAATCAGTCAGATAGATGAAAGACCAGGTCTGTGTGTAAATTAAGCTGACATATTTTTAATGCAGTACTGCAGGAAAACTATACAGCCTCTTGACGATCTTTATGATGTACCCAGATGTTGTTATGGATGTCTAATCAGAAACAAGCACTCAGATATGATGCTTTGCCTGCAACTAAAGTTTAGATTTGCTGCATGGGTATACATTTTGATCTAAACATTGATTTTTTGTTAAATACATGTATGTGTGACTGAAATATGTATCATAAAGGAACCCTGGGAAGCATGTTAACTGGTCCCTGTGCATCTAGATGGCAACACTCAATTCAGGAATCCAGTCTACTCATACTGCCCAATAGCAATGAATGAAATAGTGCAATGAATGAAATTGTATGTTGGTGTTGATTTTATATGGAAAGATCTGTACAAATATAGATGTCTCAGCACATGTATGAAAATATCTATCATTTTTGTTTTCTTTCCTGAATGACCTGTAGTATTGAATACAGGAAAAATCTGGTGTCTGCATCCAAGGATATGGCTTGGCAAAAAGCGAGAGGTTTGCATAATCTATAAGACATGATCCTGGAGTACTTTCAAATGGTTGTAATACAATCATATTCATTGTAATTACATCATGGACATGTCATTTTAGGTTCATGTACAAAATCTGTAAATTTCTGTTTTCAAAATCATGAGCTGAAAATGGGAGATTTTGATTGTGGGAGTTTAAAGTTTATATACTCAGTACATTGATGTCTAATATTCTTAATAACAAGGGTGTGTTTATATAGCATCGCAGAAACCATGTTTGATACAAATTCCTTTATACATGTGTGAGCATAATCTGCTGTCATCAAAATGAGCATCAGATTTGAGGTTTTGAAGCAATCAGGCAGGCAAGATTGAAGTAATTTAACGTTAGCTTGACAAAACCTGCATGTTGGGGTCGCCTGCAGTAATTTATATTTGGAGCGTGTGCTAAGTTCCTGGTATAATTCTGGAGATGATATATAGAATTTTGGTAATTCACATTGACAGCCGTTGAAGCAACATATTGATAAGTTTTAATTTACAGCTGAAATAGTACATTGTCATGATATTTTTTTTTTTTTTTTAAGTTTCCTTTAGGCAGCAAGGTATACTTAGTGTGTTAAACTGGCTGTATTTATTGTTCTGTTGAAAATAAAGCTTTAAATACTACTTTATGTTTGTTTTCCTGTCACTTCATTTAAATGCTATCAGGATCATATCAGTGTCTACAGGCTGGAAATATGCTGGAAATGTGCATGGCCAAGTCATATACTCATTTTGTGACAGAAAATTCAAAGTTCCCTGGATGCTTCCTGAAAAATCTGGAGTGCACATGTATTTAGATTAACTTTAAAAAATAATTTGTTCCTTTACTTTAATAGGATGTATTCATATTTAAATGTGATCCCACTCTAACACCTATTGAGCAAAAGAGGGAGCCACCGGCATCAGGGCAGATACGGGATATTTGGAGTAATATTAGTATTAATGAGTATACTTACCTCTTGACCACCATTGCCAAGACCTCTGTGTCTGGGCATGACGCCCAAGAAATCGAGATGAGAAGCTTGCTACTAACACTTGATTCAAAACCTGATGGTCCCGTGACACCATCTCTCGGTCCATGTGGGACTGATGGTGACGTCATGTGCACATGCGCCCTGTATCATCTTTCCTCTTTTGAAGAGTGGTCAGTTGACATCAGCTGTAAGAGGAAGTGGGGTTGGTTGGGTGAGCTTCTCTGGTGGTTGAGAGGTAAGTATACTCATTAATACTGATGTTACTCTAAATATCCCGTATTAATTACATAACGTTACCTCTCGACCACCATTGCCAATATACAAAGGTACTGGTGGTGGGGTAATCGTTACAGATACACTGACCTCTATAGATCAGCGAGACCTGCAGCTAGGAGGGGGGGGGGGGGTACAATCGTCCGTGTGAGGAGGTGACGTCTGAAGGGAAAACCTCAGAGCTATGTGGAGATGAGGTCGCCGACAGCAGAATCTGGCTTAACCAGAAACCCTCCTTACTGACCTGCAGTGGACCCTGGTTCTCGCCCGCCAACATGATAACTGTTCGCCTTGGGTGTAGACGTCAGCGGCTTCAGCTCCATTGGACCTGGAGATCTAACAGGTCCTAGTTGTGAACTGGCAGGCGCCGGGCGGCAGTTAAAACCCACATCAAAACTAGCAACAGGCCGGAAGTTGGGATAACTGCCAGATACTGTCTGAGATTAGGTCTACTAGGCACGAAGCTCTACAAGGCCCACTAAGAAATGTGCCGACCTATAGGCCTATGTCTGAACTACAAGAGCACCATAAACTGGAACATGGTGGCAGCTCTGATGGGATCTGGAAAGGCAAAACGGACCAGTATCAACATCTATGCAAAGAAGCCTGTTAGGCCCGCAAAGGTGTACATACCCTCCTCAAGCACTATCATGTCACGCAAGTAGTGTTTTGCTTAATCCACGATGAAATTGTATTTCTGCAAACTTGCTCCTTATGAGGGTTACTCAGTAGTAGAAGGAGGGCAGACCTCTGTCCTCTGAGCCCGTCCGTGCAGGAAAGGTACCAGCAAAGAGCTGTCACTGGGCACAAGGCTCTCTCCTCTAGAGGGAGAGCAGCATCCATCTCACGTAAGATAAAACCCTCAAAGGCCTTGGCCAGATCTCGAGCCACTTAGTTCTTTGCAAGGCAGCCCAAGTGAGGCCTCAGAGTCACATGGGAGTGGTCAGGTGACCATTGGAGATGGTCATAAGCTAGAGCATGGATGTTGCTTCTCCTAGCCCCCAAAGCAAGTGTTAATAGAAAACAAGTATCTGTCCAGCGCTGATAGATAAGGATCGCTACCGATGTGAACGTCCAAGATGTTGGCAAGGTTTGAAAAGAAAGATGAATGAAACCCCGCCACTGTTCTCGAGCTCTTGCCCAGGACTTCCCACTGCAACAACAGGAAATCGGCAATGTCCGTGACACACAGAGCCCAAGGGTGAATTCGCCTACTGGCGCACCAGTCGGGAAAACACCTTCCATCAAGCCGAGTAAACAACTAGAGAAGAAGATCGAAGCCCTCCTCTGGCAATTATATCTGACTGACTCTGAGAAGCCTCTGTTGCAGATGTGCTGTGACATAACCACCAAGCATGGAGGTTGAGCACTTGAGGGTTCCGATGGAACACGCTCATCCGCAGTTGCATGAGAAAATTCGGTAAATGCAGCAGAGGCGCGACGCTCAATTCCAATAGATCAACAAAGCAATCGTGTCGGGACTGCCAGGGGGCGACTAGGATCAGATTGCAATTGTGGAACTGAACCATGCGCAATACCCTTGGAAGGATCTGCCAAGGCGGTAGGGCGTATGCCCATAGGTTGCTCCAGTCCATGGTTAGAGCATCCACTGCTAGGGCTTGGGGGTCTGGGACAGGCGAGACATACACAGGTAGTTTTGAACTCTTGTGAGTCGCAAATAGATGCATGTGTGGAGTCCCCCAACGTGCCCACATGGCCTGAATGACCTTGGGGTGGAGTGACCACTCCGTCCCTACCGGCTGACCTCTCCTCCAGAGATGGTCGTCCAGGACATTCGTGTGTCCTCGGACGTGCCTTGCATGTGTGCGGACATCATGGTTGTAACACCATCTGATGATGTGTCAATCCAACTCCGTCAGCTTCTTGGACCGTGTCCCGCCCTGCCTATTGAGGTAGGCTATCGCGGTCCTGTTGTCGCACATTATGTTTGTGCTTCACCAGGTCCTGGAAGTGGAGGAGCGCTAAGTGTATCACCTCCAGTTCCAACCAGTTTATGTGGTAAGCTGCGAAGGACATTGGCCAAGCGCCTGACGCTGTCCGTCTCTCCACATGGGCTCCCCACCTGGACCAAGACGAGTGCCTGTAAATGGTGAGCTGGGCCTGAAAAGGCTCCAGTGTCTGTCCTCTCATGACGTTCTCCTTGACTGTTTACCACTGAAGGTGCAGCAGGTCCTCGATGAGGACCAGCACCTTTGTGAAATAGTACTGGTCTCTTGTCCATCTGCCCTGAAGTGCGAGCTGCAGGGGGCGACGGTGGAGCCAGCCAAATGGGACCTGGGAGTCCTTTGAGGACAGGGAGCCCAGCAGGGCGAGCCACTGTTGCACCGAGCTGACCTTGTCAGTCAGAAAAGCCTTAAGCAGAGACTGCAGTCTGTCCCGCCTGTTCTCTGAAGGACAAAAGATGTAGGCTACCAGATCGAATTAGATGCCCAGGAAGACAAAGATCTGCTCTGGTTGCAGACTGGACTTGGGTAGGTTCACTATCAGGCCCAAGCATTGGCCGAGTTCCAGTATGGTTGGTGTATGGTGCTGCAAATCTAGGCGCCGAAGTGCCCTGATGAGCCAATTGTCCAGATACACGTGAATGCAAACAGCTGAGTGTTAAAGGTAAGCAGCAACTGTCTGCGCAAACCCGGTGAACACCAAATGTACCATGGCAAGACTGAACGGAAGCACCCTGAACTGGTGTATTTGGCCAACAAATGTGAATCGCAGGAAATTGCATGAGGTCACTGCAATTGGCATGTGGAAGAACATGTCCTTGGGATCAGGGATGTTGTCCACTCCATGGGCCATAAAGCTGCTGCCACCGACTGGGGTGTCTCCATCTCCATCAACAGGTCTATGACTGGGCGCCATCCTCCATCCCACTTGAGGACCAGGAAGGGTAGGTTGTAGAAGCCGGAAGAACCTTGGTTCTCTACTGGCGCACTTGCTCCGAAACGTTCGAACCTCCAGGAATGCCAATGCTTTAGGTTTCGAGGTGGATGGAGCAAACCACCGTGGTTCTATGCTTAACGGAGGGCTGTTGTCCCCCAAAGGCAGCGTGTAGCCATGTCTCAGGATGTTTAGGACAAATGAATCGTCCGTGATAGACTCCCATTGCGCACGATATGCTGTGAGGCAGCCGCCGAACGTGGCGCTGAACGGAGTCTAACAATGTGGTTGGGAATCCTGAGATGTCTTCTGGGACCTGAGAGTCAGGAACCCCAAGGCTTTCCAGACTTCTTCCCTCTACCGGGAGACTTGCCCTTCCCCGGATCGCTGTCCGCCCTTCCCAGGTCATCATGTCCCTGAAGAAGCGCGAGGGGAGGGGAGGGCAGACGTGGTCTGGGCAGTACCGCGCTTCGGGGCTGAGGCAGCCAAAGACAACAAAGACCGAGCAGAGTCTATCAACACTTTCTCAGCAGGTTCTTGGGAGAGCTGACTCAAGACAGAAGCAGCCAGTTGCTGCATCGACTGAATCTGCATAGTCTCAGCGACAACAGCTGTGGCCAATGCGGATGAGGCCTGGCCCTCCTCACGCAACCACTGATTCTCTTCGAGCTCATGGTCTGCCTGCCGCTGGAGAGAGTGAGGCAGGGTACCAGGCTCAAACGTGGGAACCAGCGGGATCACCGACTGCGCACTCCGGGGCAAAGCTGCCAGACGTTGCAGAAGGGACTGCCGGTGCCAGTTTCGGGGGGGGGGGGGGGGGGACAGGAGGTTCTGCCCAAGCCAGAGGGGCTAACACAGCCGGGGCTGAAGGCCCAGCTGCATTGGAAGGCTCCCCCTTTCTAAGTGTCTTTCTCCTAAGTCCCCTTTACCTACGTTTTCTACCCGAGCTTTCAGATCCGGGATCTCGGGAAGGCAAGGAAGGCACCTGTGCAGCAGTAGGCACTCTGGGCTTATGATCGGACAACTCGGACTGGCCAGCGTGCTTGCTTTCCATACTGCCCGGACTGGCTGGGGTTCCAGAATCCCGGGGTGGCCGCCTGCAGGCTTCCACTCCGGTCACACCGGTTTGTGAGGTTGCTTGCTGTCCGAGCGCTCAGACCCCGAGCACCAAGATTTCGACAGCTGCTGCTGTTTGCTTGGCAGACTTCTTCGCAGTGGACTGTGAAGAAGGAACAGTTTGCGGAGAGGGGGCAAACAGAGCACACAACATCTCAGCTTGCTGTATCATACTCTTGGACATTGCTTCCAAGGCCGTGACCACCTTTGGATCAGTGCCAAGAATAGAAGTGGAAGTCATGGGGGAGGGCAGTCTTTCACTCGTGAACTCCAAAAGAACCCTTGCTACTTGACTTACGACCCTGACGTCTCTTCACCTTCTCCCAAGGGCTATCAGTAGAGGAAATGCCAGTCTTAGGAGACTGCGGACGAGTCGAAGCAGGTCTATGCTCTTTCTCCCTCGACACGAGACACATGGGATAAAGACGGACGAGTTGAAGCAGGTCTACGTTTCTTCCCATGGGGAGTCTTTGCAGGTGAGGACTCAACAGAGTTGGACATCTTAGCCTGGCATTTGGCAGCTCTTGTGACGTGCCGCCTATGCCTAGCACAATCTGACTTTCTCCTACCTTGCTCACAGAGCAGCCACTTGTCCTCCCCCAATCCTGGCAGTATTTGCAAGTTCGCTCATGAGAGTAAACTTGGCCCAACTGCTGGTGACCTCCATAGCAGTGTGGATGGATTTCATCACAGGCTGCCATATAGTGGTTCCGAGACAGCTTTTGTCCGTGATCCAGTGAGAACAAGGATGCAGACGTAGTGGTACCTGGCCCAACACCAATGGCCTGCCTCCAAAAGGTAGCAATAGCCTGGTGCGCACTACTTTCCCTCTCTCTGCGTTCTGTTTGCCGGGACGCCATCTTGAAAATTTAAGTACAAGTCAAACAGCCAACTTTACACTTACTATTTCAGTGGTATCCAATCACAGAAATCAGCTATCTAGGTATCCGTAGATGCCCGGACCGCTGATAAAAAGTTTTCCGCAGAAAAGAGCGTGCGACAGCACAAAAAAACAGTGAGTGTGAACGATCAAAAGATCACTGAAAAAGAGAAAGCCAGTTATGGTGCCCAAAAGAGGAAGGACGGTATGGGGCACATGTGCACACGACATCACCATCAGTTCCACATGGACCGAGAGATGGCGCCACAGGACTGTCGGGTTTGGAATCAAGCGCGAGCAGCAAGCTTCTCATCTCGATTTCTTGGGAGTCATGCCCAGACACAGAGGTGTTGGCATTGGTGGTTGAGAGGTAACGTTATGCAATTAATCCATGTATGTAGCATGGTCAAAAGTACTTTCTCAACAAAATAAATAACACAAACACAGTATAATCTTAAGAAAATGTATTAACACATATTTGAAACATGCCTAAATTGATTAGAAATTGGCTCTCTTTTGGTTGAAAAGGTGTTACATATGGATGTTTATGAAGTATATGATACAAATCTGCCCTGATCATGATGGAAGCATCAGTCTGTTGCCATGGCAACACAGGAAGTGAGCAGGATTGCAGTTAAATATGAATGTCTATTGCTTTCATGCCAGTTCAAAAAATCCAGAATAAGCTGCAAAGTCATGCAAGAAAATCACTGTTTAATGTGAATTTGCCATCAAGACAAAAGTTATGCTATTAATGAACAAAAATATAACAAAGCTCCAAATTATACGCAGAATATTCTGAGAGCACACCTGTCACTTCATGTGTAATGATTGCATGTAGTATCCCTCATAAAAACAAACAAATCAATTCTGTTTAAATGAAAATATATTTTTCCTTGAATACATACATAATTATGTTGATACAGTTTGATTAATGCTGACAATAATGCTGCACTCCAAGTTGGGGCTGAAATGAAAGGCATCAGTTAAATTGTCCACACATCCTGCACAATAATGGTAACTTGATGGCACTTAAGTGTTAAAATGTTTTGCGGTTTTCTACTCCCAACTTTTAGGAATTGTGATGTCAAACTGCAAGAAGTTGGTGTCATAATGAAAATGCTTCACCCATAGGTCATGACTCCATGACCTGCCCCCAGTAAGTCACAGTAACGTGTAAGGTTTTTTTCTTATGTGCAAGCCATAGACCACTGCTGACATTACACTGTAGTGAAGAAATGCCATCTCATGCAACTGCAATAATGCGAGTTGCTGCACTTCTAGACAGATTAGAAAAGGTTGAATTTGGTGACAAGACTGACCTAGTGTTTGTATTTTTGGAGTGAAAATATTAGTGCAACAGTAAAGCATGAATACTACACCACATATTTTTTTCAGGTGTACAAAGTTAGGATGTACATGCCTAACATTTAAAATGACAAAACTTGATTATACAATGCTACATTGTACATCATATTCATGCATGCATCATGATTTATACACTGTATCATATTCAGTAATTTTATAACATGTCTCATGAGGAAGTCAGAGAAGGTTGCAAGTGTGAGGAAACTTATTTATCATACAAATATTAAAGATTCCATTAACATGTAAACTAGTTTCATCATTTCATGCCATCGACAGGCTAGCAATTTCTCTTACTAAATGTAGTTTTTATATATTTTGACAATCAAAATATAGGCTTTTATATGTATTCAAGATACAATTTTTCACCAAGAGACAGTGGGAATACAGTAAATTGCTAACCTCATGGTTTCCATACTAGATAAGTAAAGTTACTCAATACGAATTCACAGGACATTTGGGACATCAAGTTTGATTCCCCATGCTCATATGAAATTCTATTTCATGTGGCCCATTGAAGTTTTCAACAAGCATTTCCAAGTACCTACAGGTCATGCAAACTGCTCACTTCTGAAATACATGTACTCATAAAAAAAAATATATATATATACTGATGAATGTTTCATTGTTACAAATGATACTAAACAAAAACGAAACAAAAACAAAAAAACCCACTATGGGTCAAGCAAGGTTTCAACATTTGAAATTATTTCCTTCATGTTAAGATTGGAATCAAGGTTATACAAGATTAGCTGGAAGGCTTGCACCTGTTTTTTTCCAAGATCACTTCTGCATGCACTGCACATGCACTCATTTCAGGTGAAACAGAAGTACTGTTTTATGATGTTCCATGTATCACACAGTTTTATGATATAATGACTGCATAGGAATTGTGACAATTCAGTAACAACTAATGCTATTATTGTTGGACCAATTTCCTTACCACCTTCTGCTAAAACAATCAAATAAACTCCACTGCAATGGAACAGTTCTACTTGATGTGAGAAAAATCTCCACATTCTTAAAGAGGGGAACACATCAGATTCACAGACATAACATTAAAAATTTGCCAAGTTCAAAAATATGTATTGCATTGTATATATGCCGTTTAACCACATCTTCAATTACTACTGGTTATTTCAGACCCTGTATTCATCACTAACAAAAATGGGACATCATCCTCAGTCACAAGAAAATTGTATCACAAATCTAAGACTCTTCAGTAATATATATTTACATACATACATACATCTCTATTTTACAATAGAAAAGAGTGTCATAAAAATATTTAAACCAACTGAACACTTCATAGAACATAAATAGGATTTCATATGCAATGACTGAATGCTCTTTTGTACACCATCTCATAGTGCAGCATATTTAGTACACAACTTCAGCACCCTCCAGTAATGCCAAATTAGTTCAACAGATTCCTTTTGTGTACATTTACGAGAAAAAAAAATGGCATGCAAACATAACACTCAATGGTTGCAATATGTATCTGTAAGTTTGTCTTTTCTTACAAATTAGATAACAACAAAAGAAATCAAATTAAAAAAAAAAAAAAAAAAACATTGTACATTTCAGTCTGCTTCCGTATCTTCAGTTGTGGTTGGGTTTTTTGTTAATATCCATGAACAAAAGCTTTTCCTTTCATTTCCTCTGCTTCCTTTCGTCTTCCTCCAGTGTTTGGCAAGTCTGTCATCCATCTGTCAGTCACTCCAACTGTCTCTCTGCTTTATGTTCTACTGTACACATGCTCGCATATACGCCAGACATTGTTTAGATGTCAGGGATTGAATGGTCCATGAATTTCTTGACAAGACTATTCCCCATGCTGCAATAATAATAATAATAAAATTTACTGAATTATGAAAGATATCTCTGTTAACAATGACCAATTATACAACAAATTCAGTGACAAAGTATTCCAAATGCACATCAGCTTCACCATACAGTGAAACCTCCCTATACCGAACACACTTGGGACCGGAAAAAAGTGTTCAGTTTAGTGAGGTGTTTGGTATAGGGAGGTTTGATAGCATAGAAAGTGTATATTTGGGACCGAGAAATGGTGTTCAGTATAGAGAGGTGTTCGGTATACAGAGGTGTTCAGTTAGAGAGGTTTTACTGTACTTTTTTGTCATGAACACCATCAGAAGTAACAGCATAACTAGCAATTAAACTGATGCAGTGACAGAAAAAAACAACAAAACATCTTGCACATCAAATAGCCCCCCCCCCCAAGTGACCACCCCTGAGGAAGCTCCAAAAGTGGTCACATAAAGCAGGTGGTCTCTCAATAGAGGTGAGAAAACATGGCAAATATAGCTCAAGGGACTTGTTAAATAAGGTCTTAAAGGCCGGTGGCCACTTAAAGGAGCACAACTGTACATTTCATACTCATGACTGAAGTGAGGAAGTTTCCACATCACAACAACTGAACTTACCATTTGACGATGTGTTCATAGATAAACGAGGGCATGATGGTGATTGTGACAGTGCGTCCCGCTGAATCAATGATTTGACCGATTTCTTTGTCCTGAAATACCAAAACATACATGAGTGACTGAGTCTCCAGCACGTTCCATGAACCACATATTCCAAAAAATGACACGTATATTCCTTTTATAACTAACCAAGGAATAATTTTCAGAATGTGACAGGAATTATTATTGAAATACTCTTCATACAAACTCCACTTAGCTCTCAAGCTCAAGCAAAATTTCTTCAATATGCAAGTGCTGATGTTGTAGAATTGATTAATTCTAGAAGTGTTCACTAATAAATGTACATTTGGCATTGTATATATTTTAAAAAAGAGGTCCACATGCCTAGTGCTTTGCTGTCATGTAAACAGATGAATTTATGTACATGTGGTTGAACCTGCTAATCTGACCATCTGGATAATGGGAACTTGTCTGTGTCCTAAGCAATCAAAATTTGGACTTCTTGCAAAATCTCGCTGAATTCCACGAAGATCCACCAAAAATGAAGGATGCTAGTGTTCACAAGATTTTTACATATTTACCAACATATTACTGCAGTTGATAGCACCACCAATATTAAACTCAACCTAGATTTTCACACATATGACAAGTACTGAAAGCTATACGGGGCTAAAACGAAAACTGCACTCTTATCACATTCACAATCAAAATGATTACAGCTGGACAGACAGACATAAGAGTAACCACATGGTTAGCAATGCAAAGAATGTGTCACTTCCATAAAAATGCCAATGGTAACATGGATCAACCAGAAGTGGTCACATAAATCAACCAGACAATCAATTCAACAGGAATGAAATAGAATCATGTACCAGATAATAAAAATGTAATGTAAATTTCTTGACACTCACCTTGAGTCCTACAACATTCTGGCCATCCACCTCAATCAGATGATGATCAATCAACACCCCATTCCTGGCTGCAGAGGAGTCTTTGACCAGGGACTTTATTTTACAGTCATGGAACACAAAGCCTATGTGCCCTGTGCTGTCTTTCTGCATGGTGATGGTGCGCTCAAAAGGTCTGAAAATACACACAGTAGACACAGGTTCAAAACATGTCTGGCACTAGTCAGACTAACACCCCCAATACATTCTGTACCTGTCAGCCATGTTGGATATTTGTACACACAATCTCACTGCCCAGTGACAGTTACAAGTTTGCCTAATTGTGCTTGATATCTGGTTACGAAATATTAAATTTTCCTTGCATTCTCTTGACTTAAATACAAATGACTTTCATTCTCTTCTGACTTGCCCTATAATTTAGCTGTTAATATCCAAAGATTATTGGAAAGTTTGGCTACAATAATTTACAGTTTTTAGACTTGTCTGTTTTGCTACTTAACTTTATCTTTTGGCATCATTCTGTTTTAATGTTCACCTTTCAGACATTTTAGGCTAGCCTGTTTTCTGTTAGGTCAAACCCCTAGGGGCTATAGGTAGCAAGCAGCTGACAACAGTTACAAGCTTGCCTAATTGTACTCAAAGTCCTATTAAGAAAAATTGTTTTGATAACATGTTTTTGACATAAATACTAATGACTTTCATTCTTTTCTGACATGCCTAAATGCACATTTATTCAAAATTGACAGTATTTTCTCAAATGTCACAAACCTGACAAATTTACAAAGAAATTGATCTCCTATGGCTGAGCCTAGTGACCACAAAAAGCAATGCGGCTGCTCACGGCAGTGGTTGCATACACCAGGTACCACTGTATATATTGTTACCAGGCGATACTGGTGCCAGATGATAGGGTATGGCCAGACAGGCAGCTCTTAAGCTGCTGCACATATCCATACAAACTAGAGACTACCTACATGGTACCTATATATAAACACTCACCCTTTACTTGCAAAGTCCATATCCTAACATATTACCAGCATTTAAATATCAATCATTAGATAACAGAAGGTTACACCCTTTCCTTACAAAATCCACATCCAAACATATTTCAGATATATAAATATCAATCACTAAATAGCAGAAGGTGACACAACACCAGTGAGGTTTGCTGTTTTCAAGAATTGTACCTCAATGTGACCCATTTACTAGTAAAGGTCACATGTGTACTTCTGGTGCATGACTTGTCAGCTAAAATTACATTGTATTGATTAATTATATAGAGAGACATTTTGTTACCATTTTACCAGTGTCAGGAATTTCCTGTATAACAGCACATACCTGTCTCTGATTGCCATTGTTATTCTCTCTGCTCCACAGTTCTTTAGGAACTTCATGGCTTTGTCTGTGTCCCAGCCAGCCACTGTCTCATCATTAATCTGCAGAATCTGGTCACCAAACCTGAGCCCAGCCAAGGCAGCAGGTGAGTTCACATGTACAAATGCCACAAACAAGCCCTGAAATTGTTAAAAACAAGCCGTAAAATGCATTTAAAATACCTACAATGAAAGTGGCTTCATATCTTGCACTCTTTGTTACACATACAATGTACCCATAATTTTCAATAATTTTAATTAGGCATTACGGTACAGTTCACAACATTTACAAATGCACACTTAAAACAGTTTCAGTGCAGTATGCCAAATTTCACATCTGCATGCAAACATTTGACCATGGTTTAACTTTGTGGACTGGCTCTGACTTTTTAGTTGTAATGTCATGGTATAACGGTAATGCTAAGCTTAAAAGTATGTGTCACATCTTTACATAAGCTCTGCCTGGTAAAGCACCACTGGTTAGCTTGTAGCAAGATGCTGTCACCACATGGCCAAGGTCCTGAGTTGACAGAAGCTGTACCTTCCCACTCATCCCCTTGCACAACTGATTTCCTGCATGTATTATCTGAACTTCATCAAAGCCTGATGATTAAAAGTGCAAAGGGTCACACATAACACTAAAGAAGCCAACAATTGTCACCTTGTTAACTCCTCGAACCCTGAGACCCATCTTGCCATCCTGGTCCTTGCACAGCACCACCTGTCGTATTCCTCCCTTGACTTCTGCCCGCAGAAGACCTTTGTTATTACCAGTAATGGGTGCTATCATTGAATGTCCTGTTGCTGTCTGCCTGGTAGCCACCTGCATGTTCTACAGTAAAAAGTACAATTGCTATGAGTTTTTTTTTTTTTTATCTAAGAACATATATGCTTGCTGTTAAGCCTGGAAAAAAAAAATACATTTAAACATTTTACCTGTATCACTATTGAAGCTTGATATTGTGACATTCCTCTCATCATTAGCAGCTCATAATACACTTGCTTCCTACATTTTATCTACCGGTAATTCAAACATAAGCAGCATCCCATTCATTAATACAGGATTAATGAATGGGATACTGCTTGTGTTTGAATTATACATGTACTCCATTCCTTCTTCGCACATACATTTTTAACAGCAAATGTTACAAAATTGTGTACCTCTAATCTACTGACTTCATACTTAAGGCCCCTGAATCCACACTGACTCACCCTAGACACTGTGAATATACAGGTACTTCAATTTACCATTAGCCTATATTCATTCTTTTTCATGTTTAACTTGAAAAGATGCAAAGCCTGTAATGAAACATTTATACCCTATTATTAGTCATATACATGTACATTGAAAAAGACAGTTATGTGAAAAAACAAAAGGTCTTTGGAGGAATAAAAACTGGTTGCACATTAAAACTCAAGTGGTTTGTGTTTTGAAGGATTTGGTTTGGGTTTGCGTTTTGAAAGATTACTCATGTGTTAGACTTGTGTTGTCTTAAACAACCAACGTAAAGACGTTCGGTACACTGGTCGAAAGAATTTAGAAATCTCTGGTTTTTGGTGTGAACCAAGATATTAGCATTTGAAACAAAATGCAAGCCAAAAATTGGCATGTCACGGTGCTACTTTTGTCGCTAGGTGGCACTACATGTAAGGACTACAGAAATTTGATAGCAAACATTATATATGTGGGTAAATGCAAAAAAAATACATTAAGGATGCAAAAATATGCATAAAATATCTCAATATGAGTGTATGCACTGTATATCAAGCCTTTTAATAACAAATATGTGGACAAAACATGCTGGAATGTGACTTTAAATTCATCTCGTCTTGCAAAAATGTATAAGTGCTGACATTATTTTTTAAGTTTGAAATAGAAAAAATATTTGCAAATCCCTGAAAAATTGTAGGGGGTTTCTGAAATATGCACTGATCTCATTGATTAACAAAAAAAGATATCATACGGTGCTATTTTTTCCGCAATTGTACAAAGAATTCATGCATGTTGACTTAATTTGTTCTAAGTTCATAGGTACAAGGTATCCATTCATTGTCTAACTTCGATACCATATCAATATACATGTATGTAGGTTAAATAAACGGCAGCACGTCGTTAATTTTATATTCCAGTCATAATATATACTTTCATAGTTATACTGAGAAGAGGCAAACATTTTAAGATTCTCTCCATAGTGCAATACAGCAATGTGGAAAAAGAGGTAAAAATAAGAATATCAAAAATATAGTTGCCTTAATACATTGTCGAATGGTAACAGAGGCAGCACATTATCAAATATGCCTGTGCCACCTTTTGATGCTGGGGTAGTACTGTGCCCCCCCCCCCCCCCCCCCCAGTTGGGACAGCGTTTATCGTACCACATTCACAAGAAATGTAAAGTACACTGGCCAAGCCATATCGTTTTTCTGATTCTGTATTTTTTAGGGACAATGTTGTTTTTTTTTTTTACATTCCTCGCATACAAGATTATCGGCTAGTACACTTAGTTCCACTATTCTAGGACCTTCGTCCCAGTTATAACAGTCAGTGTTTACATATGCATGTGGCATCTGGGGGTTGGGCGTGGCATTTTCGACGGTGGCTTGGTCAGTGTTCGCTGATTGTGTACATGCGTTTTGGTCTATCACTGCCGTGTTTCGACGTATTCTGCCTTGTTTTAAAGCATTTAGTCCTTTGTTTTGGCATTTGTTAACAAAAACCGCCCATTCTTTTTCCTTTTCACTCTTCGTAAACAATCCATATTTCTCAAACGGAACTGCGCAAAATAGGAAAAGCGAACAGCAGCTAGTGCAGGTATCGACAAATACCAGCTCTAACTGTATAGAGGCATTGGACCATAAATGGTTGCGCATATCGCGGTGTACCGAACGTCTTTAAAAAAAAAAAAAACTTCAGCTTTTTTTTTCATGTCATTTATACTTCTTATCAGAAGTCATCCATTCTCTCAGACCATAATTTCCGCACACTTAGAGGGTCAATTTCTAGACAGCATTTACCATACACTTTTTGTGCATCCTGATATTTACAAGATGGAGCTTACCGATTGTGGATTGGCTGCAACTACAGGCATTGTCTGAGCAACAGTTTCTGGGGACAGGTCCAGGCCCATGTAGTCTGTCAATGACGGGTACAGACCAGACCCTACAGGGGCTTGTGCCTGGACAGGATTGGTACCAGGGTACTGGACTGGCTGGTTTTGCCCACCAGGATACGCAATTGCATTGGCGGTGGCTTGTGCGGCTTGCTGATATGCCCGTTGAGCCTGCAACAATACACAAGATACCATGTGTTACAACAGTTCATTGTTATAAATGTCATGTTTACATGCCTCATTAACCCATTCCAGACTATGCATGCTATATTAGTAAAGACATTAACCCATTCCAGACTATGCATGCTATATTAGTAAAGACTGGGGTCATTAGTTAGTGAATTTTCTGGCAACTCTCACTCCACCAGGGGCATGACTTTACCAGACACTGCAAAACCCATTAACTTGTCACTACCAGGAGCATGACTTTACCAGGAAATTTAAAACATGCTCTCTCTCTATATATATATATATCAATCAGGAGCATGACTTATCCAGGAAATGCAAAACCCACTAACTTGTTACCACCAGGTACATGTATGTTGGCATTTGAACCTATCACTTTTAAGCCAGAATATGAATCAACAATTCCCATAATTCTACTCAAACATATATGCGTATAAAATAGCGTTCAGAGACTGGATTACCCTCGGCGCCCACAATTTTTTCCCCCTCAATTCTGCATTTTTTTTTAAGACTTAGCAGTACAATATACACTTGACACACAATTTCCATATTGTGTATGAAATGAAAGAGCACTTTTGGATGTGTTCTTGGGGTGACAAAGACCACTGTACTGTGGATCACTCAGATGGCCATCACACAAATACTTTGAAAGTTTTATAACAAATCTAAAAATAATACGAGGAAGCTGGTTTTCAATAGGAATGTGGTCTTATAATGTGCATCTATGAAGAAAAATTGGAGAAGCTGCATTGGATCCTTGTTGAGATATTATGGTAACGTCATCCCCCTGTGCACCACTTGGGTGGCCTTATAGATAAATACTTTAAAGTTTCATAAAATGTTTATAAATACTAGACAGGAAGCTGGTTTTAAAAGGGAAGCTGGTCCATCATAAGATGCATCTCTGACAAAAATTTGGTCAAGCTGCAGCCAATATTTTTTGAGAAATCATGGTAACGTTGTCAGGGTATATGTCACTCAGACAACCTTCAAATAAATATAATAAAGTTTTTGTAAAAAGTTTAAAAATATTCAGAGAAAGCTGCTTTTCGATAGGAACCAGGTCCATTATAAGGTCCTTCTGTGACAAAAAATTTGGTAAAGCTGCAGCAATATTTTTTGCGATATTGCGGTAACGTCGACAAGACGGATGGAAGGATGACAAATTTATACCCTTCAGCACTTTATGTGCCAAAGGTAAAAATGGAACTGACTGTGAATACACAAATCTTACTACAACATGCTACAATAAAAAGTGCATATATGTTCCACTAAAAAAAAAAAGTGGTCAGTTTAGATACTCAAATTTCAACAAACCGAACCATTGCTAAAATATGAAGAGAGTATGAATGTTGATATTCATTATTACAAAGTCTACATGCATTCTACCCACTGTACAAAATTCAAGGTGAGTGTTAAAATGAACAACCCAGCATCAAAAAATGTAATGTGGGGATCTTCAGCTAGAACTAGTAATATTTACAAATATCCCAAGCTGACCATACTGTGAAACAGAAGTGAATTTAAATATAAGTAACTTCAGCATGGCCAGCAGCAACTTAAGAAAGGGTACTCCCATTTATAAACTCAATATGCAAACATTCTACAGGGCTGAGAAGTCCAAAAACATTGAATTTGTCTGGACATAAAACAATAATCATGTCACAGATAGATGTGTCGATGATTTAGATTTTAAAGGGCTACACATCACTGCAATAACACTGAAGTTGTCTGGATGCAACATACTGAAAATTATATCATGACTTGATGTGCTAAAAATTTATGTCAACATTTAGTGCAATTAAATGCGGGATGGGGCGGGGAAGAAGGATGATGAAGAATAAAAACACATCCCCATCTCCCATAACACCTTGTTCTGAAACCGCATATATAAATTATCAAAGGCCACAAAAGACATGAAGCGACCTCCAGCTCTTTTGATTACCTTCCACACATGAATGTCCTATAGCCAGGGTTCTTACTCCAATCATGTGATGACAGTGCACAAGACTGCCACTCAGGTATGGTTCACAGTGCATGACACTACAGGTCTTCACAACTAGGCAAGTTATATAACAATAAAATTTTACCATGTGGACCAGGTAATTGGGTTAACCATCAATACAGTGCATTACTCTAGGTGTACTCGTTACATCTAAAGTGGTCATAATGTTCAATTTCCTTTGTCATGTAAATTCTGGGCACCAACTGGCATGCAGTCCCCTCTGCCTGAGACACAAAGCAGTGTAGTTTGCATCTGTATGTTTGATTCAGCTTTGTTAATGCCAGTTCATGTCCCAATATTGAGGCCACTTAAAAATAACAACTTACAATGACTAACTGGTACAGAACTAAGTAAATATGGTATCTCTTTTTTTAACCATTCCTGCTCACCCCCCCCCCCTTAAGATTGAGACAACAGCTTTCCTTGGCATTGTGCTTAAACTCACATCAAGAAAATGGTAAAGCAGTTGACCTCAGACACGTTATCTGGTCAGACCTGCATCATCAACAATTCTCATTCACACTGTTGTTTTTCACTGCTATTAAAATTAACTGAAAATGTTGAAGCCGACATTTGATCACTAGCAAAACCGATGTAAAGGGGAAAGAGTTAGTGTGATCCCTGATCACATGACATTGGTAAAAAGTGAATCAAAAGGACTCAGTTGTAAGATTTTCTGAGTTATTTTCCCTATCATAAAATCATTGAAAATAATAAGGGTTGTATGTTCACTGACATAACTAACAACTGTAGGAAAACAGACTTCACAAAAATCAAAGACTTTTCATGTCATGAATACTCTTGTTGTTTTGTGTCACGATACATTTGTTAACATAGGGATTACACACTGTATCATAGGTTTGTGACTAATGCCTGAAGTACCTACTGATAACTACTGAAAAGTGAGTGATGACTATGACAGTATGATCACTCACTGACATGCCAAGGTCCTTGTCTGAAATTTTACACTGTCATATTGATGTTCAACTTTTGATCAGCTACACTGTTTGTTAGTCCTCACAGCCTGACTATATGATAAATCATATCTACATAACATGTATTTGAAGTTGAAATGGACCTACACACATGACGCAAGTGTAAGCCCATGTTCATTTACTTCGAATGCATGGGGCACATTCAATGATACAAGTCAAAGAATCACTTGCACAATGAACAAAAACTGATCAAACGATATGAAATGACAGATTTAACTGACAAAGAGACTCGGGTTTCACACAACCACAAACATGTCAACTAGTCACATTTAATGCCCATCAAGTAAAGTCAGTTCTTTCAGGAAATATCTGTGTTAATAATAATCTCAAGTCCAACCAACTGATCCAGACCTAAGGTTTTGCATTTTGACTACTGTATATGATATCATATACGTAAATGTACATTTTGTACCTTTGTGTCTTGCCATGCAAAACACATTTTGACAAAAGACATCATGATCTCCTACTGGGGTCACACACACCACACACAAATGCTTCATGTGACATTTCTTCCCTGCTCAGATCATTTCAATAACAAAAGACCCAGTCACCTGATGTTCTACATGCAATAGAGTTTGCATTCTGAAAGAAACAAAATTTTCAATCATCCTTTCTTAGCCTGCACAATACGTGAAAAACCAGGCTGCTATCTTGGAGCCCAATCTGCCTGGCCCGTTACATTTATTAGATCTCTCATGGAAATACAATAGAGTAGATACTATATAAAAAGTTAACATCACTGATTTTCCTTCTGACTCATGCATGTAACTTTTTGGTAAGAATGTGGACTACTCCTTGTGGCATGATGGAGACCTTAACTACTTACATGTTGCATCTGATCCACCTTCATGTCTTCAAGTGATGGGTACAGTGACATTGTTGCGTTTTACCTGCAAAAACAAAAACACTTATAAATTGGTGCAATCAATACATGTAATCAAATAAATGTACATTCATCTCAATAAAATTTTACCACTTCCCTTTGCCTCACTCTCTACAAAGTTACCACAACATTTGTCACCAGAAATGTTTGTGTGTTCTAAGACCTGTTTACTTCTACAATTTCTCAGTAGTTTCTACGGAAATTTGATGCAAAGTATGTTCTATGGATCAGCTGTCGATTTCTATGCCTAGGGTTGCGGCAAAATTTTTTATGTCATTTTCATAACATTGTATTTTTCCATAGAAGCACAGTGTTGTGCAGTCAGCCTGAGCTACTGGGGATTTAAGAAGCCCCGTGCCAGGCCAGCCAGTGATAATGCTTTAGAAGTTGTTCCAACTCCTTGAGAGCTGAGCGGATTAGCCCTCCCCTTGGAATCCAGTCAAACACAGATCCTGGTTGGCCATATTTGCATACCTGTATTGACCGGTCACCTGCTGTATGTGGTCACTTTTACTTGGCAGAAGGGGTGACCACATACAGCAGTTACTACTGTGTGTATATGTGTGTGTATATATATATATATATATGTGGTCACTTTTACTTGGCAGAAGGGGTGACCACATACAGCTGTTACTACTGTATATATATATATATGTATATATATATATATATATATATATATATATATGTATATATATATATATATATATATATATATATACACATATGTGAAATTATTTTCAAATTTGCACACTGAATATGATATATTACCCCCTCCCCCCCCCCCTTTGCCCGTGATAACCTGAGAGCAGGAAGTTTGATATCCATGTCGGCCATGCACATGGCTGCAGCATATTGATTATTTTCTGGAACGTGACCTACTTCTCATCACAGTTAATGAAGACCAAATAAATGGGCGCAAATATATGACGATCATGACGAAGTGCTATCACTGGAAATATAAATATGGCACTGAAATCATGACAATTCTAAATCAATGCCTGCTCCCACATCTGCTGTTCATAGTGAACTACGTAGAACATAAGCTTGCAATATATGACTTTGTTATAAACAAATAAACAAAAAAAGGTAAATCATCTTCCCTTTTTGTGTTATATCATTATGTGCACCTGTTGAATGGGAATTTTGCTGCACTACTTTAATGTGACAGGGGTTAAGAAACACAATATGCGATAGACCCCAAGGTTCACAGCAGCTCGATCAAAAGGACTGGTAACTTTTCATGTACATGTACTTTATTCTCTTTTGCCTGTAGTACAAATTCTGTTATGATCTTTGTTCTGTTACAGTAAATGGCATTTTAGCATACAATACATGAATTTGAATACGTCTTTAAATTTGTTTGCAAGGACTTGATTGTACGGGGGTTGAGTTCCCTACACCACATTCCCTTACCATTATGCTGTATTCCCTTTTCCATCAGTGACTTGACCTGTTGCTACAAGCCAGTCACATGGACTTCAACTTCTTGAAATGGAAAACTCTGCCATATTTAGACTTATTGTATGAGCCTACTTTATCCGGGTCTGCTGTTCGAGTACTGCACCAAGTCATACTTCGCCATACTCACAACACTACTATATGCAAGTCATGATCACTTTACAAATACAACTTTCAGACAAAGCCTACCTATTGGTTTGTACCTGTCAAAACCAATAACTATAGTAGGGATATGCAAATCAAGTGGTGAAGTCAGATCATACAGAACACAGTGACAAAAACACACATGTGCACACTGGCAAAATTAACTCAACATTGGCAGGCACCAATTATAGAATGGGTCAACCTATGTACACATGACAAGACCATTCTAACCGGAAAACTGTGATGCTTTGATGGGATTATATCACCATGCGCTAAGCATAGATGGTTCTTGCAAAGAAATGCACCCAAGATGTGAATGTATTGAAAACATTTCTCATTTTAAATTTTATTTGAAAGCACAAAGTAAAGGTGTCCACTGTTGAAAAAATTAGTAAAAGGAGATGCCTATTTTCACTGAGCATGCTGAGGGTGCTCACACTAGATATATATATATATATATATATATATATATATGTGTCAACTGTTGAAACAGATAAACAGCATGGAAGTATAATGAACATGCACAGGAAAAATCAAACAGATCCACACAATAGTACACACTGTTTGTTAGTGCCCACTGTGGTGAAAGCAATGCCCAACCAGAGAAATTTCATTATGCAGATTCGTGTACTTGACACGACAGAAACTTTGACATTTTGTAACTTTTTTTATAATAAAGTCTGACTTTTTGTTTCACCTTTTTGAGGTTAAGATATCATAAATCAAGATGTACTTTGTCATCTGTCGTACATCCTTCACCCATATTGTCAGACTGCACAGAACAGGAGGGCAACTGTGCTTTGAGCTCAGTGCCACACAACTGATGCCAAGATAACCAGAAACCGATCAGTGATCGCAAAACCCCTCAGTCGGGACGGCGGGGCAGACAGACGTCTCCTTTGAAACTTAAAAGCTTCATACACTATTCCACCATACCGACCCTGGTATAAACAGGTTAATAGTAATACAATTTTTAGCACCGTAAAGTTGACTAGAGGTGTTATGAGGTAAAGTGTATTAATGTATTAGCTGAAAGCCACCTCTTCCACTGCACTGGATGAAGATTGAAAAGAAAGAAATCGTACAAAAAGTGAGTATGATCATGGTTTTCCAACTTAAGTGAATCAGCAAAAACGACGGCATGTCATCAAAATTATCGCTCACCGCTGATTGCGCCCTTTATGTTACCATGTAAACAATGAAGCACCTGGCTATTATATAAATATTGCATCCCGAGGACTGATGATCTGCAGTAGCACATGGTAACCATGCAATATTTATTTTATAATATAAGCAAAGAGTGTGAAACCATCAAACAAAGACAGGTCTAACATTTGATAAATACTTTAATTGAACTATTAAATAACTAACAATTATAGCGGCAGAATCCATGTGTCTATACTTTGATAACATATGGAATTTTAGCTTGTATCATGAGTTGTCAACACCCCCTGGTGGCAAAACACTGAACCGCTCATCGTGTACTATTGCCATGTACTATGGCAAAATAGTGCATGTTTGCTATTCTGCTGTGGACCAATGAGATTACTGCTGCTTACCTAATTATAATAAGCTTATATTATAAAGCGACATGACTGTCCCATATTTGTCTCTTTATTGTTCCAGCATTATCACCTTATTTGGAGCTGTTTAAAACGACAAATTATTTTTCTTTTATTCAGTGTAGACAGTAATGAGTACACTTTGAGTGTTTGACTTTGTTCTGAAGACTGATTCAGTCTTATATGGCATATATACCCTCTTATATGGCATATATACATACAAGGTGGAAGAGGATATGGCAGTCAACAACTTGCGTATTTTAGTTTAAATATGTATGTTATGCATGTGGTTGGACAACATGTTACATTTCTTTTATAAAATAGTGAAACATAATGTTGACAGCAGATTTATTTGGTATATATAACATGCTACTGAAACAGCAGAAAAAATGGGGAAAATGGACAAAATTGACATTTTTAAAGGTCCACAGTTACTGTTACAAACCATGTTTTTTTGTTTTTTTTTTCAATGAAATGAACTGGTTACTATGACTTTACTACTAACAATGATATATGATATGATTTTTAAAAAAATGTTTTTTATCAAAAATGGCCTGATATCACTACCATAGACATAGTGCCAGAGCTCCGGAACAAATCGCTCATCTCGTTGTGGAGATCAGCGTAAAACAAAGGCGGATCAAGGACACTGTTTATTCATTTAAGTTATGCGCTGCTGAGATACGCCGTGCTCAGTCCTTCTGATTAGGATAACAATGATTTCCTCCATCTCATCTATTTTGCTTTTCTTTCCTTGCCTTGTTCCTGGGCCACCTGTCACACGCATAAGCGGAGAGCCACAGTAATATTATTATAGATAGTAGGTCCATGGGCATACAGAGGTTACACGCACCAATGGCAAATTTCTTAATGATGCCTACGGCACCTTCAGCAACTAGGTCTTAGGCTGTTAAGTCCACTGTGTTGACATTTTGTCATGGGACCTCGGCTCTTATCATTCGTGATATCACTTGATCATGCAGTATTGCTGATTCAAGAGTCGTCGGCCAAACCTGCATATTTTGTCAAATACCAGTTTTGTCACGATCCAACGACTCACCCTGTTTAATTCAAGACAGTTTTGCTACATTCTGAATCTGCATTTTGGTATTATTGATGTTTGGACCTTACCTGAAAAAGCCTGAAAAGATACGTTCGATCCGCGACGGTTCTCGACAGTGTGACTCTCTGCTTAATGTCCTTTTCTTTTTGACTCAACTTGCGCACAAACTTATGACGTCAATGTATCATGAGAAGATGAGATCATAGGTTGCCAAAAATAGCACCAGGAACTACGTTGTCTTATGAAATTATTCCCTCAAAATAGTATAATAGGGTTTCAATTTGCTGGAAGATGGCAGCACCATATAGTGAGCATTCAGGAGTTCACAATCGCGTGCCCTGATTCATATTTGTAAATCTACCTCCCTCCCCTATGACCTGTTATGGCTGAAGCTTAATAAAAATTTCTTTAGGAGGCAGAAAGATGTCTATATAGGGGTAACATACATGAGTCCCATCAACTCTTCATATGTGGTAAGACAAGATATCGATCTTTATAGCATGTTGGAGGATGAAATAGCAAAGCATTCTAGTGTAGGTGACTTAGTAGTAGTTGGAGACTTTAATGCACGGACCTCAAGTGAACAGGACTACATTGACCAGGATGATAATAACACTCACATTCCAGTCCCTGACCAGTACGTACCGGACACACCCATGCCTGTCAGGCTAAATCACGACAAGACAATAAATTCGTATGGTCGAAAACTGGTGAATTTATGTAAATTGAGTGGACTTAGAATCTTAAATGGAAGGAAATTTGGGGACTTGCTTGGAAAATTCACTTGTCACGAGTATGGGGGCAGCAGTACCGTGGATTATGTTTTAAGTCATTGTGATGTGTATGATGATATTCAATATTTTAGAGTGAATGATTGGATGGGGCATATTTCTGACCATTGTTCGATAGAATTTGATTTAAATACATATACCCGCGTGGAAGGCGAAATTATGTGCAAAGTGAGCCCCCGCCCTTGTAAATACAAATGGTATGAAGAATCTTCAGTAATATTTAAAAATACACTGTGCTCAAATGACATACAAGATAATTTTAGACACCTTACACAGGTAATCGCGAACAAGCATATCAGTGTTAATGAGGCAGTCTCGAGCTTTAATACTATACTGCATAAAGCTGGAGACAGGTGTCTCACAAAGCATAAAAAGAAGGTAAAACGGGGTACGAAACAAAAATGGTTTGACAGATCATGTGATATATTAAGACAGCAGGTTAAAGATGCCGCGAAAGCAGCAGCTGGTAGTCCATACAATAGTCGTTTAAAGGTAGAGTTTTACAAACAGAAAAAAGACTATAAGAGAGTGTTGAAATGGAAGAAGAGAAAATATAAAGAGAAAATTTTGGATCAGCTTGAAAACCTACACTCCAGTAACCCAAAAGAATACTGGACGTTGGTACGTGAACTGCAAAGACAGGTTGAAAATGGTTCAAAAAGAGAAAATAAGGTTAGACCCGATGCTTGGTATGAATATTTCCAGCAGTTGTTAGGCAAAAATACGGTCGATGAAAGTAAAGATAGTAAAATGATGGCTGAGATAAAACAAATGGAAGAAACCTTGGGTAAAAATATGGACAATGACATCACATTCAATGAAATTAGCAAAGTAGTTAAAAACCTGAAAAACAACAAAGCAGTTGCACTGGATAATATATCAAACGAGATTATCAAAGCTAGTTTCGATGTCATCCCACAAGTATTCATTAGACTTTTCAATTTCATTTACAGTTCTGGGGTATACCCAAGTGAATAGTCCTCAGGTCTCATTACAGCAATACACAAAAAAGGGTCAACTTCCGACCCGAGCAACTATAGAGGTATCACGATTACAAGCTGTCTATCAAAAGTGTATAGCAGTGTACTCAACAATAGATTCTGTAAGTTCCTGTATGACCACAACATTATGGCAGAGGAACAAATAGCATCGAAAAAGGGTTCCCAAACTGTAGACCATATGTTTGTCCTAAAAACTTTAATTGACTCCTATGTTAAAAAGAGAAAGAAATTGTATGTATGCTTCATAGACCTCAGCAAGGCATTTGACAGTATCTGGCGAAACGGTCTGCTATACAAACTTCTGAAAATTGGTGTGGGAAGCAAACTTTACTCTAGTGTTAAAAGTATGCATGAGAAGGTGAGCTGCTGTGTGAATACAAGCATGGGGCTCACCCCGTTCTTCAACACTCTACAAGGCGTAAGACAAGGAGATGTGTTGAGTCCTGCGTTATTCAATCTATTCTTAAATGATATTCCCAGCATATTGAGCCCAATAGACGGGGTTGAACTAGGAGGAAGAAACATAAATTGTTTAATGTACGCCGATGACATCGCTTTAGTATCGTCGAGCATGTCAGGACTACAGCAGAGTGTCAATAGGGTCCGTGAGTATTTCAATGAATGGGAACTTAAAGTCAATGTGGATAAGTCCGCCTTCATGATTTTCGGGTCTCAAGGTAAAATTGGCTCAGAACACCTGTCATATGGGAGCCTATCTATCAAACAAGCACATGAATATTGTTATTTGGGCATACTGTTTACACGTAATGGCCTATTTAATAGGGCCCAGAATTATCTGTTTGAGAAAGCCAGGAAGGCAAATTTCAAATTAAAGCAGGTGATAGCCCAGTCAAACCTTAAGCCAAAAAATGCACTATCTCTGTTTCACTCACTTGTAAGCCCAATATTTACATATGCTTCTGAATTGTGGGCCCCCGTGTCGTTGGGCAGCAGCTCTTGTGAAAAATTGTTCAAAGATTGTGAAAAAAAGTTGCCAATGGAAAAATTATTTCTAAGTTATTGCAAATTTGTCTTAGGTGTTAACAAAAGAGCAGTAAATTTGGCTGTTAGAGGAGAACTCGGCACCTATCCACTGATGCTACATGGCTTAAGGAAGGTTATGAAGTACAACAGAAGATTGTCATTGTTCGGAACACAACATTTAATGCACAGTGCCTTTATAGCTAGTAAACAACTGGAAGTTGAAAATAGTGCTAAAAGCTGGTTAGGTTTCTTCACAAAAATTGGTGAAATCTGTGGTGAAGACGTACATGATATACAGTCGACACATAATAAAATTCTAGCTTTGTATAGATCATACTTTATGTCCCAGCTACAAGACCTCAATTCTGGTAAATTAACCCTCTATGCCAAACTTAAATACAGTAATGGTTATGAAAACTACTGCCAAATTATTGAAAATGTTAATCACAGGAAAGCATTAACCAGGTTACGGATAAGTGCACACGCACTGAATATTGAAGTAGGTAGGTATGACAGATATGGTATCAACAGAAATCAAAGATTATGTAGGAAATGTCAACTGGGCGAAGTGGAAGATGAGGAACATTTTTTACTTAGGTGTGGTGCATTTGCTTCTCAAAGGGAAACCCTAATAAGAGAAATTTCAAAGGAGTGTAAACTATTCACCAATTTGTCTTCCGCAGAAAAAGTGTTTTATTTATTGAATGCCGAGGGCAGCTGTGTTAAGAATGTCTCCAAATTTTGCTTTGAATGCTGGATTAATTTTTTTTTTTTTTTTAATGAAATCCGTCCATTAATTATACAGTTCACATTCCGTCCATTTACTTTGTACATTGACTACACTGATAACATTGTTTTGTATTGTATTTATTTGCATTGTACTGTGGTGCAGTTTCTTGTTCACTATCTATGTGGACTGTAGTCATTAGTGAATAGTTGGTAGTTAATTTAGCGACCGCTAGATGGCAATACCTTGATGTAGCCAGCGGGCCGCTCATGTTGTATGTGCAATGGCCCCAGGAGGGCAATATGCAATAAAGTATTATATATATTCAGATTCAGAATGTTTTTATTTGACCCAAAAAATACATTTTAAAAAAATAGACATATAACAATTACTGGTCAGGAGACCTTCATTAAGACCACGAGGTCGCTAGCACGAGGGCCACCCAGAAAATTCTTTAAAGAGACACATTTTCATTGAGTACTAGATTCTAGAAAAAGAAAAAGAAATACAATACAGTACATATTTGTCACAGAGTAATTAAACTTTGACTAGCAATCTAGAGGTGCTGAAAAAAGGAAATTAATCTGATTCAGTTATTGCAAACATTATTGACAATAATAATTAATATAACTTTTATCTGTTACATAGATAGATCGCATTTATCTATTACACATATAGCAATCAGAAATTGAACATATTTCTGAATGCCTTTCAATAAAATATCTTTTAATATAATTTGTGTAATCTTGTAAACTGTGGGTGCTTACTTTATCAGTTATTAGTTTTGGGGTTTCATTAATTAGTTCTAGGTGGCCCTTGCGGAAGCGGATGTTTGTCATCCTTAGCAGGGTCATCCATTCTCACTATTATCTATCCCATTTTTGTCATTTTATATGTTTTTGCGCAATTGCCAAAATGTGCATAATTTATTCACTTCTATGTCGAACAAAATAAATCTGAATCTGACTAGACTAAATCTAATGCAAGATTTAGAAAATTCATTGACTCACTTTATTAATAAAGATGCTTCGTCTTCTAGTGTTATGGTCATGGACTTAAAAATTAAGCATTATTGAAATCTGATTAAAATATTTAGATAAAGATTTGTTTACTAATTTATAGTAAGATTTAAGTTGTTGTAATTTAGATATATCTTCAAGTTTTAATAATTGTGACTGTTTCGAAAAAGGTTCACTGTGAGCATTATAAGTACTTAATATAGTCAATCTTAGTGCTTTCTTTTGTAACTTCTTAAATTGATAACCCCAGTTTTTCATTGCATTATGAAGATGCGGTGAAATCAGTGAATTGTAGACAAACAGCAGTGCGTTGTGCTGTTACTGATGTCAACCTGACCCTCGGTTGCATTCAAACAACGTCATGGTCTGCAAACCTGAATATTTCATAGGTTAGAGGGAGAAAGGAGAGAGAGGGAAGAAGGAAAAGCAGAAAGAAGATTTGCTTCGAAGTAAATCTGTCTGTGAACCTACAAATGAAAAAATTGTTGCCTTGTACTATCAAATTGAAATTGAAAGAGCTATATGATTGAGAAAAACAGAAAACATGAAATTTATTAAAAGTAATAAAACGAAGTGTCTACAGAACCGAGTCCAGTCACGGATAATTTTCCTGCCATAGAACCGAGAGGCCTGTGTATAAAAACCGTAGGGCGATTGCTCTCTCTCTCTCTCTCTCTCTCTCTCTCTCTCTCTCTCTCTCTCTCTCTCTCTCTCTCTCTCTCTCTCTCTCTCTCTCTCTCTCTCTCTCTCTCGGCTATGTTTCCACAATCATTGGAGGCTCCAAATTGAACTTTTTTTTTGCCTACAATAGCAGAATTATCAAACTGTAACTGATGACCTGCTTTTTTGGTGACTTTGATCGACATACCTAACCCCAAATGTAGCTCGTGTTCCAAAATTGACTGTTTTTAATTTTTCGAATGAATGAATGGATGATGATGATGATGATGATGATGATGATGATGATGATGATGATGATGATGATGATGCTTTGACAGCACATAAATGGTGTTTAAAATCCCATTTGAAGTTCAACCCCACATAGTCATATCCATTCAAATATGTTTTCACACACACACACACACACACACACACACACACACACACACACACACACACACACACACACATACAAATTGCGCGTGCGAAGTCTTGGACACTGCAAGGTCTGGCAACTTGGCAAAGATATCCGAGATGTTTAGTGCAGGATATAATGTGACCATTATTGACGCCGGGTGCCAACTTATAAATACATGTACTTGATTAGTGACGTTGTCCTAATTTTTATGAATTATAACAATTTTTTTAAATACGCTTTTGGTCACGATTCAAAATGTTCTAACTGGTTTCAGCAATGACAAGCTCTGTACATGTATGGCTTGAAGGTGTATATTTGCCTGAATCATGTAATAATGAACAGTTTTTAGTGTGGTGGGCAAGGCACAAGAAAAAACAAAACTGCATTTAAATATTAATTTTCCGACAACAGAAATCAATGCATTTCCTTGGTTAGGCACTTTGTCAAATGGCACAGCACTTGGTTTATTCTTATTCTATAAAAAGGAAAGGTGATACCCTCATTATCACTTTTCTCTTAACAAAAATCAATAGGATGTATTCATGTTTGTTCCACCTTAAAAGTTCATTAAACAACAGTAATCCCAATTCACAAATTAATTAAACCAATACTAACCTATGGTTGTGAAATATTTGGAGCTTTTAACAGTGGGTGCAACACTAAGCGAAAGGAGTTTTGGTTTGAAAAGAAAAACCTTGATTCAAAATTTGAAAAATTACAACTACATTTTTGCAAGTATATTCTGAATGTACATGGAAAAACCACTAATATGGCAGTATATAGCGAATTAGAGAGATATCCCCTGTACATTAAAATATGGAAACATATAATAAAGTATATGGACTACATTCAAAATGGGGAAGATGACAGTCTGGTAGGATGTGCATACAAGGAAGCGGTTAAACATAAATCGGATAAATGCACATATCTGGGTAATATCAATATTGTTCTCTCGGAATGTGGCTCCCAAGTAGACAAACATAACTGGAAAGAAGTGGGTGAAGCAATGAAACAATAATTCTATAAACTGTGGTATGAAACATTAAATAAAAGCAAAGACACCAATTTCAAAGGAAACAAACTAAGATTTTATAGAATATGCAAAAGTGAATTCTCATATGAAGAATATCTAGATGTTATCAAAAACCCACAGCATAGAGCCGCTCTAACGAGATTAAGAACAAGTGCCCATAAATTACATATTGAATCTGGCAGACATAATGGGACACCACTTGATGACAGACTCTGTAAACACTGTGATATGGATCAAATTGATGATGAATACCATTTTATATTTGAATGCAAAAAACGCATGTTACCAAGAGAAGAACTACTGCAACAAAGTCAAAATGAAACCAGATATTTTAACCTGATGACCCAAGAACAGAAAGTTTTCTACATGTTTAACTCAAGCGAAAAATTGCTAATAGCACTTGGTGGATATGTTTGGACGTGCTTCCAAACCAGAGCTCAATAACTTATTGGTGGCATATGAAGGAAAATAAAGATTTGTACATACATATTCTTGTGATTCATGTAAAGCTATGCTGTATATTATATATTAGTCTTTGTAGTCTTGGTAGTCTTTAGTCATGCTGTTTGCCCACAGAGGCCACCATGGAATTCCAATGTAACTGTTGGCCCCTAGAGGGCGGAAGCGGTTTAATAAAGAACTTTATCGTTACCTATGTCTAAATGCGGTCCCACTCTAACACCTATTGAGCAAAAGAGGGAGCCACCTGCATCCGGGCAGATCCGTGTATTTATCAATGTCAGAAGTACTTTCTCAACAAAATGAACACAAACACAGAATTATCTTAAGAAAATGTATTAACATATATTTGAAACATAAAGAATGCCTAAAATAATTAGAAATGGGCTCTCTTTTGGTTGAAAAGGTGTTATTTATGGATGTTAATGTAGTATATAATACAAATCTGCCCTGACCATGGTGGAAGCATCAGTCTGTTGCCCCGGCAACACAGGGATTGCAGTTAAATATGAATGTCTCCAATTGGAAATGAGGTATGTGCCAAGTTGCCCCCTTGTACGTAAAGCCCGGTCTAATTTTCACCGTGTTAATTTTGTAGACACATATTTATAAATTACAGGTATATGTTATTACAATGTATGTATGTCGGGATAATGGAACGTTCCATCTCTTTGTCAAATCAAAGGAAAATAAATCAGGAAATCTTCAACTACATTGGATATTGACTATATTGTACAACAATCAATCTTGTTAGATTTACTGGTAGTTGAGCTGCCGGCCGGTTACTGTGCATTCTTCGGGAAACTTTCCCATTTGCCATAGGTTTGCGCCCTTCCTTAACCCACTCATGGGTTCAAAGTATCCAAAATGAGTTGAGCAAAGCTGTTGACCTGGTAGGCGTCCTGCGATAATGGCCTGAACATAATTATCTGTATAAACTACAAGCGGGACTAAGCTCACAGTTAAAATACGAGTGAAATACATTGGTCTGTCGCGACTGTCGACTTGTTCAACCAGGGTAGCGTTGTTATACGTATACATGTGATATCATTTGAAGATGAAGTACTAACATAGAGACACTGCAGTTGGCGTGTTTTACCTGGCCAGTGGGCAACATTTATTGTATGAAGGACAGAGATTAAGGATGTGCATCAGATGCCAGATTTTCCAAAAATTCCTAACTTTTTTTATTCAATTTCTACAGTTCTGCAGTTTAATGTTTGCATGAAGTGTTATAATATGGTTCCGGTTACTTTTGCCCAGTCTTTGTGTTTGTGAACACTTTTAATGACTTTTGTTGCAAAATGTTGCAAATGCGAGTGAAACATTCATGACCAAAATTGTCTTAAACTATGCACTACGCGATATCTATGTGCGTATTCATGCATCCCAACGATTACGGAGTCGTTGAAAGCAAACTGATAGGCACACTTTCGACACGCCACGTGAATGTCACAGTCCAGGTAGAACTCTTCATAATGTATTCGTTTCACTTTCCGAGATCTGCTGATAGTTAAGTCAAGGCTTATAACATTTCCAACCAACGTTTTAATTACCATTTATATCATTTAAGTTCGATATATGTCCATTACATGTTAGGAGTGTAGGTGCTGTATTTAAAAGACGCCCAATATTTAATTGGTTACATATATTTCATCAGGGCATTATTTTCCTCCAACTTATAGCACTTTTCAACTGAGAAAATTTGGGGCTCAAAAATTCTCTTTTCCCATGGGAGCAGCAACAGTAGAGGAGTCGCCATTCTTTTTACGAACTGTGTAGAATATGTAATTAAAAAGTTGTATGTGACTTGATTGCAGAGGTTGAAATAGAAGAAACTACTTTTATTTTATGAGATGTGTATGCACCCACTAAGGACCATATGGATGAACAAGTGAAAATTTTAAATACATTAAGAGAAGAGTGTCTACAGTATCTAGATGGCAACTTAATTATTGGTGGTGATTGTAATGTAATACTAAACCCTGAATTAGATAAAAGAGGAGACAGAATAGATGCAACAACTGAGTATGGGAGTAACCTAAAAACCTTCATAGAAGAGTTTGAACTACATGTAATCGGTATTTGGAGGGCTCTTAACTCGAACTTGTTCATATTCACTTTGCGATCACCCCCCCGCCCTTTTGCATGTTGGACTGTTTTATATATATATATATATATATATATATATATATATATATATATATATATATATATATATATATATATATATATCTTAATTTTTATCTCAGTCAGTCAAACAATGCGAAATTAAACCATCTACTAAGACAGGTTATAGCCTTCTGCATTTTAAACTAGAAGGAAATCTATGACAAAACGTGGTTTCTCGAAATTTAATAATGAACTTTTGTATGATAAAGAATGTGTAGAAAAAGTTCGATGAAACTAATGCAAACATAATGGATAAAGGTTAAATTAGGATTCACTCAAATGCCACATTCGGGGAATCACAGTTAGATATGCATATGAAAGAGCTAAACGAAGCAGGGAAGAGGAAGAAAGTCTAAGTGAAAAGTTGAGGAATTGACAAAACAAATAACTGAAAACAAGGAAAGTAGAAACTTGGAGGAGGAAATTACACAAGTTAAAATGAATTCATTGAAATCAATGATAGTAAGACTAGAGGGGCTATGCTTAGATCTCCAGCACGGTGGTGTGAATATGGAGAAAAATGCAAAACACTTTCTTTCATAAGAAGAAAGAAACTACATGTATAAAAAAAAATCCATAACAAAGTTTAAAGCAGAAAACAGAGAAATAACAGAAACAGATGATATACTAAAAGAAGAAGCGAACTTATTAAAAAAAACTATATAGTTCTTAAGCAGAAAGTCATTCACTTGATAACCCAAGGGTCAAAATATTTTTTTGAAAATAATACTCCCAAAAAAAACGGAAGAGGAAAAATCGAACAGGAGAAATTATTTTCCATAGACGAATGAAAAAAATGCTCTTAAGAACTTTAAAAATGGGAAAACCCCAGGACCAGATGGATTTACACCAGAGTTCTACAAACACTTTTGGGTTAACATAGGAAACACAGTTCTAAATAGCCCAAACTAGACCATGCAACATGGACACATGTCAATTGATCAGAAAACAGGAGTAATTCCGTTAATACCAAAGAAAGATAAAGATAAATCATATTTAAAACCAATTGGAGACCAATTTCGCTCCTTAGTGTAGATTTTAAAATGGCAGCAAATATTTTAACTGACCGTTTAAAAAGATACTTACTTGACCCTGATCAAACTGGATTGATGAAAGGAAGATACATAGCCTATACGGGTATAGGCTCCGAAACATATTCTGAGTAGTTGCCCACTAAAGAACCTTTAATTTATTTGGGCTAATGCAGCCTATGTCAAAATTATACAGAAGAACGTGTGCAATATGGACAATAGTATTTCCATATGTATATAGGTTAGACAGTGACAGGTTATCTTATGCAGAGTAAAGAGTTCTGACTGCGGAATAGGGTAATGACAACTAGGAAGTGGTTCTGGACAAAAGAACACAAATACAATAGGAGAAAACACAAGATCAATTGCCGACCTACTGAAATATACACATGTTAAAGAGGTCTCGGGACTACTTCTACTAGATTTTGAAAAGGCATTTGATTCGCTGGAATAGCCATTCATAAGCAAAGCTTTATCAATATTTGGCTTTGGTGATAACAATATACAAATAGTGAAGACTCTGTACTCAGGTATATGTAGTTGTGTAATAAACAATGGTTATGCCACTGATTTTTTCAACTTAGAAGAGGGGTGAGACAAAGATGTCCTCTGTCCCCTCTTCTGTTCATCCTTAGTGTTGAGATACTAGCAATAACATTACGAAAAACCCAATCTATAAAGTGTGTTAAGGTTGATGATACTGTTATTAAAATGTCTCAATTTGCTGACGATACTTTTTTCTGTAACGGAGGAAAAGTCAGCATATGAGCTTTTATTGGGATTTTCAAAATAAGAGTACGCGGCCGCAATACAGAAACAGAACAAGTATGTTATTCCAGAAGATGAATGTGAAGAAATATTTACACTTTCATTTAAGTGTTGCAGGGAACCAAAATTACAAACTTTTCAGTTAAAAAAAATCGCAGAATAATATCTACTAAATAGAGGCTATGTTATATGAACAAAATGTAACAGGTGCGTAGAGAATATTGATACAATAGAACATAGGTTTTATGATTGTGATAGTTCCCAACATATTTTGGATTCTTTTCAGAACTAGTGGTCAAGTCTTTATAATGTTGATATTCAGTTGAATGAAAAAGATATTGCATTAGGACATACAGGTAGACCATACAACTAGAATTATTGTTTTTAATAGCAAAACTTTTTATACATGTTCAGCTACACAGAGAACAGTATGACCTAGATATTGCATTAGGATATATAGGTAGACCATACAACTAAAATTATTGTTTTTAATAGCAAAACTTTTTATACATGTTCAGCTACACAGAGAACAGTATGACCTAAACTTTCTAGCTTTTTTAAAAGTTGTTAAGAAGAAAGATACAAGATATTAAACATGTTATGTAAGACAGACGCAAAAAGCATATTTATGATCGAAACTGGTTAATTATCGCAAACGACCTGGAGAACGTATAAATTCCATATTTCTGTATTGGTGTATATGGCATAAGGGATGCATCAATGAATACAAGCATATATTGTAAAAATGATGAAATAAGGTTTCTTAAAAAAAGAAAAAAAGTGTAATAATTTCAACCTCAGGTGTTAACAGTACCTTAAAAAAAATATAAGTCGAAAATAATGAGACCCGCTTTTGTGGATCGGATATAGGAGAGGTCACAATTAACAATTGTATGTGCATTTGGCTGAAAACACGACCCAATACACAAAATTCTTGCGGGCTACAGGTGTGCATTCCTATAATATTCTGTGTTAAAGTAACATTCAATACGTTGAATAGTTTTGCAGTAAAAGTTATCAAATTTACAAGAGTATTTCAACTGTATACAATCATTTAGCACAAAAAATTCGGTGTTTCTAGGTACACCGTTTTTTAAGTTACATGGGTGCAGATTACAATGGAAATACACATACCTAGCCCACCTGTCTAAAATGCCCTCTGCTGAGAACCCACATGAACCAGTAGGTCTTGACCTTACCTCTTCTAGATTTTTTCAACAAATATGAAAATACACACACACGCACGCACGCACGCACGCACATACATACATACATACATACATACATACATACATATATATATATATATATATATATATATATATATATATATATATATATATATATATATATATATATATATGTATACAAGAGAAGCCAAAATTGCCTTTCAGAGGGAGGGGGGAGGGAGAGAGAGAGAGAGAGAGAGAGAGAGAGAGAGAGAGAGAGAGAGAGAGAGGAGAGAGAGAGAGAGAGAGAGAGAGAGAGAGAGAGAGAGAGAGAGAGAGAGAGAGAGAGAGAGCTGTTTGCCATCAGCGCCCGCACCTTAATCCCTGATTGCCCCTACTTTTTAAATAAAAATTGCACGTTTTCATTTTTGATAGCGAAGGCAATAGTCTGATAGA